>CAUYSK010051742.1:0-10859 GCA_963575035.1 Avahi laniger | reverse complement strand
ACCCAAGTGTCCATCAATACATGAGTGGATTAATAAAATGTGGTATATGTATACCATGGAGTACTATTCAGCTTTAAGAAACAATGGTGATATAGCACCTCTTGTATTCTCCTGGACAGAGCTGGAACGCATTCTACTAAGCGAGGTATCCCAAGAATGGAAAGACAAGCACCACATGTACTCACCATCGAATTGGTATTAACTGATCAACACATAAGTGCACATATAAGAATAGCATTTATTGGATGTCGGGCGGGGGGAGGGGAGAGAGGGCACGAGGGGACAGGTATGTGATACACAAAGAGTGCGATGCACACCATCCGGGGGATGGACACACTTGAAGCTTGGACTTGGGAGGAGGGAGGCAAGGGCAACAAATGTAACCTAAACATCTGTACCCCCATAATATGCTGAAATAAAATAATAATAATAATAATAATAGAAATTATTTCCATTTTATGTGTAGGAAAACTAATGTTGAAGAAGGCTAAATAATTTTTCCAAAAAATCCATCAACTAGTGAGAAACTGAGCCAGGATTCAAATGTGGGTCTCACTCAGTTCAATGCCGGTGCCCTCCGCCATGGTCCTTCAAACTTAGAGAGGCTCTTCCAGGGAAGAACACACCTCCACAGGCCCTCTTCAAGTTCATGACCACAAGTCCTCAGTGGGTACCCAACTCTGCTGGGAAATCCTGCTTCACTCCTCTATTTAGTTCACCCCCTACTTTCTAAAAAGATGATTTCACACCTTTTCCTTTCTGTTCAGATGCCCAGCAACCCCCTCCACTCCCTCTCTTGTAATTGCTGGCTTTGCTTCATGTTTCTTGGGAGAATAAAAGCCATCAGAGGGCCATTCCGTTGTCTTCTCCAAACAAATCCGTCCACCCACCCCCATCTCTGTCAACGCTCTCTGCTCTCTCTGTCCTGCTACCGAGGAGGACTCCTGTGGTGCCCGGCGCAGTGTGCACAAATCCTCCTTCTCTTTCTCTGTCCATGGTAACCATTTCTCCCCGGCATCTGCAAGACTTCCACTAAAGTAGCCCATCAGCACATAAACACACTCTATATAAAATAGCAACACTGCCCTTACCACACACCTCCCTCCTGCGACTGCTCAGTTTCTCTGCCCTCCCTCAGAGCAAAACTTCTTGAAAGAGTAGCCCCAAGGACCTCCTGCTCTTCCTCCCCTCCTTTTCTGTCCTAGGCCATTACGATGCAGCATCCACCCCACCAGAGAAATTGCCAATGTCACAGGCTCTAAATTCCTCCATCTTCCTCAAGTTAGTGGGAGATTCCCTTAACCAGAATTCGCAAACACTCAGTAACTCTCCGAACAGCTGATAGTGTACTCTTTCTCGAAACTCTCATCTCTTGGCCACGGTGACACCAAGCCTTGCTGCACCGAGGCAGGAATGAGGGTATATTCAGGGAGCAGAAAGAAAACCAGGGCTGCTGGAGTGTCCGGAGCGATGGGAGAGCAGATGACGCAAGTTCGAAATGCTAAGGAGACACAGCATCACGTAGCATCGTACAGGTGAGGGGAGGGAGTTGGGGAGGCTTTTAGGGGATTTTGACCAGGTGACCAACGTGCTCTGACCTTATGTTTTTAAAGATTTACTCCAGCTGTCTGTATGGCAAGTGGACCGTGCAAATGCAAGAGTTGGAGCAGGGACCACAATTAGAAGGCTCCTAATGAATCCTCAATAAGTGTCTGTTGGATTGAATTAAATTGTGAAGAAGAAAGAACGTGAAGCAGAAATGTCTGGAGGACAGAAGTAGAGGCAAAGAGTGAAAATCCAGGCAACAGGTAAAGTGCCCTTAGAATTAGTGAGGGAACAATTCCGCCCATGGGATTTGGCCCAGTTCCCAGCAAACCCAAGATTGTCGGATAAGGACCCCTGTCCAGATGTGGCCGTGCAGCCAGTTGCCCCTCTAAGTGGTGAGCAAGTGGCCTTCTTGAACACCTGCAGTTCCTGTGGAGCCACACTCGGCAGAAGGGAGAATGTGACCCATTATCTTCCAGGGTGTCTGTCATGTCACATTACTCTTCGGGCCCTGACAGAGCACTCTGGAGGCTCGATGCAGTATGACTGGACACGAGTTACCCAGCGTTGTGCCTCATCAGAGGGAGCAGAGGAGGCGCGAGCTGGGGTAACGCTCTTTGTACTATCCCGACTTGCTCCATGACTTTATTAGTCTCTTGATCTTTTTGTGGTTGTCATTAGGGGCTCACAGTTTTATGTCCCGGTCAATTTCCAAATGACAACTTTTAGTGTCAACGTGACCAAGGAGAGCTGCTGTCCCCTCCCCCCCAGTGACAGCAGCAGACAATCACAGGAAATTGATCATGTTGGATAAACTCACCTGATCCTAAAAATGATATTGGCTTCGTGCTCCAGGGCAGGGCGAAAACAACTGAAAAATAATTGCCAGTGGACCCCAGAGGGAAATTCTTTCCCTTCCCCAAATTTGACAATCAATCTAACCCAATGCACGTGACTAAAAATCACTGCTCTTAAGAACGTAATTCCATTTACACACCATGGCAATTTGGTTTGAATCAGGGGTCATTTTGTCTAGGATTTTATTTTTCTTCATGAAAGACTGTATCACAAGACCAGCAAGGACTTACAACACAAAAGCAACCACCACATCTATAACAAATAAGCATGTCCTGATGCATGTTCCTATCAATCCTATTCAGATTAACTAGTCTTTAATTAGCCATAGTTTGATCATTCCCTCTCAATTTTTAAAACATTACAAAAGCAAAAACTACGTGGCTGGTTATAATGTTCTTTTTCACCTAGTCTCAGAGTTAAATGTGCTAGCTGTCTCCAGAAAACACACCACATTTTGTGTTACTTTAGTCTTTCACATACGGAAAGTCCCTAGAATGGATTTATTCATTTCCCTAGAAGTGCGGAGTCCAACCTGGCCAATATGATTCAGAGATAGAGAGATTTTCGGTAACCAGGAAAAAATATTTTGCATTTCATCTCCAAATGCAAGCAGGGATTTTAATCTTTGCATCTCTTAAATTCTTAGGGAAGTACTGGAAAAGGCACTTTGGGTAAAGTTGCTCTCTAAAGAGAGAGGTTTCATGATGAGGTTGTGGCTTTATAGCGTGTGCTGCCTTTTGCAGATCTTGAACTAATTACGGCACATCTGCCCGACACGCAGAGCACCCTGACTTTCAACAGTGAAATGACCTGGTGCTCATTCGTACGTTATATTGAAGATGTTTGATTTGTACTTTTCTCTCTGAAATCTCTGCTCTCTTCCCAAGTCCTTCAAAGGCCAGAGGTCCTCACACGCCACGCTTCCCCCGGAGAGCCACCCACCACGGCAGTTTGTCACCACGCGTCCTTCCTGGGTTTTTCCAAACTAGAAAAACGGCTCTGATGGATCAGTGTGCAAGGCACCAAACTTATTTAGAAAAAAAAAGCCAGAGTCCTAGCAAATGAACCAGGATCAAATTTCAGAACGATGTTTCCTAGACTCTATATCATTTTAAGAGTTGGAAGGAGATTCAGTAGGTGATAAACATACAGGAAACTCTAAAAGTGTTCGGCAAGAAGGGGAATGGATGAAGGACAAGGTAGACATCAGAAGACAAATGACAAGCTTGCCCAGTGTCATCCGACAACAGCATCCAGCTATAAGCAGTGTGTCAACAATATTTCCCATGCACGAAATGCAGTCTACTTACATACCCATGTATCTATCTATTTACTTACAAGATGGATGTCTTTGGTTTTTTTTTTCACATCTTTTCTTGACTGTATCAAAGGCCATACAACTTCAAAAATCAAAACTATAAATAGTAATTATGTGGTGTACATGGTTTCTTGATTTGTTTTAAAGGGCTTAATGGTCAAGTATTTTCGTCAAATGAAGGTTAAATTTACTTGGGTGGTGATTTAAGATCTCAGGATGAATGAAGCCATGTCAACTAGTTAGGCAGCGTGGGTCCCAGCTCCGCTATTGATTTATTGCTGTATTTCTTTGGGTAGGCTCCCTACTCCCTCTGCATCTCAGTTTGGATTTTTGTTTTGTATGTTTGTTTTTTGAGACAGGGTCTTGCTCTGTTGCCCAGGCTAGAGTGCACTGATGTGTTCATAGTTCACTGCAGCCTCAAACTCCTGGGCTCAAGCGATCTGCCTGTCTCAGTCTCCCAAGTAGCTGGGACTCCAAGCACATGCCACGATGCTTGCCTAATTTTTCTGTTTTTTGTAGAGATGGAGTCTCATTATCACCCAGGCTGGTCTGAAACTCCTGGTCTGAAGTGATCCTTCCACCTCTGGCTCTAGTGTGAGCCACTGCGCCGGGTCTGCATCTCAGTTTTGTTAACTTTTAGCAGGGCCAATATTAACACTCATAAGGTTATTATCAGGATTTAGTGAAATAATAAATGTAAAGCAACAAGCAATGGCACATTTTAGGCGATCAATAGATAACTAGTTCTTTTCCCTTTTACGTCCAGTTAGACTTTTAGAAGTAAACATCAATCTAGGTTTATAAGATTTTTAGAAGTCCATATTTGCATTGTAGTATGATCTGTGAACATAACCACAAGGTGTTTTCTCTTTATTCTAGATTCCAGTTTACATCTTTCCGTTGCCTGTGAGGACTAAGCCCAAAGTGTCTAACCATCCTGTACAGCAGCCATCAGCCACGTGTGGCTCTCAAGCACTTGAAAAGTGACTAGTCCGGCTTCAGTGTGCTGTAATTGTAAAACACACACTGGATTTCAAAGTACAAAAAAGAGAATGCAAAATGCTTCATTAATAATTTTTACATTGATTACATTTGTAAATGATAATATTTTCTATATAGTGAGTTAAATAAAATATATTATTAAAATTAACTTCACCTCTTTCTTTTTCCTTTCCCCCACCCCCTTTTTAGTGTGGCTACAGGAAAATCTAAAATTATATATGTGTTTCATGTTATATTTCTATTGGACAGTGTTAGCTTAGTGGGTAAAGACCCAGGGATACCCCAAAGGAATCACAAAATGGGAGATGTTTGCCAGGTTCACCAACTGCCCGAGGGCCGAACTCAAAGAATTCGACAGAGTCCACATACCTTTTTAGTTCAGTCCTCCCAATGCTTTATGTCCAGCCTGGCTGATCATTCCCCTTCAATTCCTGCTTTTTGTAACAATGATAAGTAAACCACCATCACAGAAGAAAGTCTAAAGCAGTGCTGTCAGTTTGGATGAGCCACACATCAAGAGCTTAGTAGTCACAAGTGGCTAATGACTACTGCACTGGGCAGTCAGCTCGAAGGGATAAACCCCCTACATCCTCCTAAGTATAAGAGGATGGTTCCCCCTGGTGAAACTGGGGTGAGTTGTCAAAACTACAGAAATATGGCCTCCCCCCAAAAAACCAAGCTTAAGCCATTCACCTAATCTTAACCAAGCCCTACATTTTTATATATCGAGATTACGATAATAACCTTGATTCAAATAATAACCTTTATTTAATAGTTCAGGATTGGCCCGGCAATGAGAAGTGTTGTCGTATGGTAGGCTTACAAAACAGGAAAATTTACAGTATAAGAGAAAGCAACCTGATTTCCCATTTGCTACAGGATGCCAGATGTTGCATTTTGACCCTCAAAGAACTGAGAAGGACACACTGGGACTACTTGCAAACTGGCTATGGGACACTGTAACACAGCAAAGAGTAGCCAGGTGAAGGATCTGAATCAAAGGAGCATATTTAGGATTTAGCTACTATTCCTGCCTGTCTATAAATGACAAAGATTGTTTTCTTTAATCATGAAACACTATGCAGTGTACATCTCGGGTTTCTAAGGCTGCATTAACAGAGTAGTTGTGTGCATGAAGTGATGTGTAGTCTCACAACCACAGTAGCTTATTTTACACTGAAGATCATACACATAATTTTTAAAGTAACACCTTTAAAATTCTAAGGAAATAAAGATAAAATCCTTCGGCATAGAATGCTAAGAACTAATTCTTGCAAGGGCAACTGCTTATTGTTTATTACTCTGGGACGAATGCACTTTGAGAATTTCCGCCAAAGAGAAACAGTTCAAGTAGAACTTGTGGCCATACAGAATGCGGGTACCGTGTGAACTAGCTGTTGTGTGATGCTCTGAGGACTAACTTTATTTCCCCTCAGCCTTTGATTTGACCAAATATCTTAATGAACACTATTCAGGGGATGGGCACATTTATAGCCCTGACTCAAGCCATGTACCAAAAATATCTGTATCCCCTTAATATTTTGAAATTTAAAAATTCCAAAAAAGTGATTTATGCACTTCGTAAAATGTGTTCCCTTCCGAAAGGCAAATATGTATTTTTTTAAAGAGCAGATGTCACTTAGCTGAGCTGTTGGACCACACAGGAAGCACAGTGGTAAGAACAGTGGGACTCGCGGAGCCATCCTCTTCTCCCTCTCTCAATTCTACAACCACGCACTAATTATTTAGCCCCTCTGAGTCCTGTTTCCCATTAGTAAATTGAAAGCAATAACTCCAGCTCTCCATACCACACAAAGGCATTTGGATGGCCAGCAGAAATAACAGCCTGGCTCTGTCCTTGACCTTGGGCACATGGCAGATGTAGACTTGACCACTTGCCCCGTCTCCTAATCCGCCTCCCCTACCGCCACCACGTCCAACTACAGGGGAGAGGCAGAGAGGCAGAAGAGAGGTTTGTACATCAGGACTCAAAGAGAAAAAGTAGTTAACGGAAATCAATTAATCCTTAAAGGTTTCAGGAAAACTCAGAACTGCCATTGAACTTGATTTAACTTTACAAGTCACTAAAAGCCCAGTGCCTTTTCTGTCTCCAGCACTGCACTAGCCTCTGGAGGAAATGCAAGAGATGCTCCAGACATGGTCACAGCAGCCTATAGATGATCTTGCCGTGGAGAAGACGTCCAGCAGAGCAGGTGTGGGCAACTTTTCAAGGAACGAGATCACGAGTTGTCAGTTCCTGTTCTGCTGTAGTGCTAAGGATGGAAGGAGAAAGAGTGAGCAGAAACGATGCCTATGTCACGTGGTTGACAGAGATGGAAGAAGCATAGTGGGTTCTGCACAGCCCAACTCCTAAAATTCATCGTGTGATGGTGGAGAAACACGCAGGGAATTGCGGTGCTTGCAACCTCTCAATTTGAAGACTATATGATTTCAAAATATAAAGTATACACAGTCAAATTCACAGATTTCTTCATAGATTTTTAGTGTAAAACATGAAATTTCAACAAAATGTTTGTACCTGGCTTCTTCAGCTTGTCCTGCTGAAGGGGACACATTTACTTTCCTTTGATACAAGTTCTTAAGAACTTCAATTCTTGAGGTTTTTTGATACCACTAGTGGCACTTGCTGGTCAAGTGTTTCAACAGACAATCCTCAGAGAGGATCCTCAGGGAGACACAGGGAGAAAGTGATGATCTTCACTCTTCTGAAAAACAAATGCAAACTGGTCCAACCAAAGAACATGACCACCTCTGGGAGGTCATTGGAAGCACCAGGCTGTGCTATGGGATGTTCATGAAGGAAAGAGCACATATCCATGAGGAACTCAGTATGCAACAAACAGATCCAACCCATCTTTTTTATTTTCAATCTACTTGTCAATAGAGCCAAGATCAAAAAGTCCTGGGGCCGGGTGTGGTGGCTCTTGCCTGTAATCCTAGCACTCTGGGAGGCCAAGGCAGGAAGATCACTCAAGGTCAGGAGTTCGAGACCAGCCTGAGCAAAAGCAAGACCCTGTCTCCACTAAAAATAGAAAGAAATTAGCCGGACAACTAAAAATATGTATAGAAAAAATTAGCCAGGCAAAGTGGCACATGCCTGTAGCCCCACCTCCTCGGGATGCTGAGGCAGGAGGATTTCTTTAGCCCAGGAGTTCAAAGTTGCAGTGAACTATGAATGCACCACTGTACTGCAGCCTGAGTGACAGAGTGAGAAACCATCTCTAAAATATATGCATAAATAAAAAAAGACAAACTGCTTCAAAGTCACTTTATAGTACACCAGAACAAAATCTAACCGTATTTTAAAAAATACAACAAAATTTAACAAGCAATAATGTAAAATTCACAATGTATAATATCTGATAAAAAATTACAAGGCATAAAAAGAAGCAAAGAAATGTGTCCTATAACAATAGAAAAATTAATAAATGGAAACAGGCAAAACAAATGATGGGATTAACAGACAAGGATGTTAGAGCCAATAAATTATAAAAATAAAATGGAAAGGTAAAGCTAATCGGTAAAAAGTAAAGATAAAATGAAACCATGAAAAATAAATTAATCTGAAAGCAGCCATGGGCCAGGTACAGTGGCAAATGCCTATAATCCCAGCACTTTGGAAGGCCAGGGCAGGAGGATGGCTTGAGGCCAGGAGTTTGAGTCTAATCTAGGCAACATAGAGAGACCTCATCTCTACAAAAATAAATAAATAAATAAACAAGCAAAACAATAAAATAAAATAAATAAAAGCAGACAGGAAAAGAAGATAAAAGGAACAAAGGACAAATGGAATAAATAGAAAACAAACGATAAGATGGAAGATTTAAACTCAAGTGGATAATTACTTGAAATATAAAAGGTCCAGACACTTCAGATAAAACACAGAGATTCTCAAACTGGACAGGAAAGCAAGATTCAACTATATACTGTCTACAAGAAACCTATTTAAATATAAAGACAGAAAAGTTAAAAGCAAAAGGATGAACAATTATACAATAAAAACACTAATCAAAAGAAAGTTGGAGTGGCTATATCAGACAAGGTAGGTTTTAAAACACAGAATATTACCTGGGTTAGGGACATTTTATCAATTCATCAAGAGGGCATAACAATCCTAAATGTGTGTACCTAAAGAGTTTTAAAATATATTAAGAAAAGGTCAGGAGTGGTGTCTCAAACCTGTAATCCTAGCACTTTCGGAGGCTGAGCCCAGCAATTTGAGCCTGAGCTACAATCATGCCACTGCAGTCTACCCTGGGCAATAGAGCGAGATCCTGTCTAAAAAAAAAATATATATATATATATATATATGAGATGAAAAATTAACAAAATTCAAAGAAAAAATACATGAATGCACAATTATAGTTGATGAGTTCAACACTCTTCTCTCAGTAATTGATAGATCAAGTAGATAGAAAATCAGCACAGCTATGGAAGATGTGAATAACACTACCAATGAACTTGACCTGACATCTGTAAAACATTTCTCTCAACAACAGCAGAATATGTATTCTTTTTGAGCGTGTCTATAACAGCCACCAGGATAAATCATACTGTGGGCATAAAACAAGTCTTTATGTGTGTGTGTGTTTTGTGTATGTGTGTGGGTGTGGGTGTGTGTGTGAGCAGAAATTAGTGAAATTGAAAACAGAAAGACAATGAAAACAAAAGTTGGTTTTTGAAAAGGTAAACAAAATTAATAAACCTCTAGCCAGACTGATGAAAAATAAAGAAGAGAAGATACAAATCACCAATATCGGGAATGAATGATATGACATCACTATAGGTCCCACAACTATTAAAAAGATAATAAGGGAATATTATGAATTTGATGCCAAAATATTTGACAACTTAGGTGAAACAGAAAAATTCTTTGAGACACAAACACTAAGCTCATTCAAGAAGAAATCAATAATCTGAATAGCCCAATTTACAATAAAGATATTTAACATATAGTTTAAAATCTTCATATGAAGACAATTCCAGAAAACTTCACATAAAGGATTCATTTATGAATTCTTCTAAACATCTATGAAATTAAATAATATAAATTCTACACGAATTTTTTCAGAAAAAGAGAAGAGGGGTGAATGCTTCCCATTGCATTTTAGGAGACCAATATTACCTTGATATAAAAACCACACAAGATATTATAATTAAAAAATTATAGAGCAATTTCCCCCATAAATATAAACATTAAAATTTTTAACAAAGTTTTATAAAATCGAATCCAGCAATATATTAAAATGATAATACCTTAAAACCAAGTAGATTTCATCCCAGGAATGCAAGATGTAACATTCAAAGCCAATTGATGTAATTCATCATCTTAACAAATGCAAAAAGAAAAACCACAAGTTCATCTTGATAGATTTAGAAAGAGAATTTGACATAAGTCAACATTCATTTATGATAAAAGCTCTCAGCAAACTAGGAATAGAAAGAAACTTCTTCAACTGGATAAAGAGCAGCTAGCTACAAAAACCCTACAGCGAACAGTATACTTAATGGTGAAAGACTAAACGCTTTCACCCTAAAATCAGAAACAAGGTGGATTTGTTTCTCTCACTGACCGGGAGAAAATATTTGCGAGATTCATATAGGATAGATGACTTGTATCCTTAAAACTAAATAATTAAAAGGTAAACCAATTAAAAAATAGGACAAAAAAATAGCATAGATACTTTACTAAAGAAGATATAAATAGGAAATGAACGCAGGAAAAGATGCTTAACAACATTAGTCTTTAAGGAAATATGTACTAAAACCAGGAGATATCATTACACACCCACATAATGGCTAAAATTTTAAAAACTACGGTCAGTAGGATGATAACAAGGACGTGGAGGAATTAGAACCGTCATACATGGCTGGCAGGAATACAAAATGGTAGAATCACATAGGAAAACAGCTAAGAATTTTTAAAACAGTTCAGAGTATACATACCATACAACTCAGCAATCTCTCAGGTATTTATCCAAGAGAAATGGAAATACACATTTATACAAAGTTTTTTTTTTTGAGACAGAGTCTCACTCTGTTGCCCTGGCTAGAGTGAGTGCCATGGCGTCAGCCTAGCTCACAGCAACCTCAAACTCCTGGGCTCAAGCCATCC
>CAUYSK010051737.1:0-12426 GCA_963575035.1 Avahi laniger | reverse complement strand
CGGATCCTGTTTTAGTCTTCTACATGTGGCTATCCAGTTTTCCCAGCACCATTTATTGAATAAGGATTCTTTTCCCCACTGTATGTTTTTGTCTGCTTTGTCAAAGATTAGATGGCTATATGAGGATGGTTTTATATCTGGATTTTCAGTCTTGTTCCATTGGTCTATGTCTCTGTTCTTGTGCCAGTACCATGCTTTTTGGTTATTATAGCCTTAAAGTATAGCTTGAAGTCTGATAAATTGATGCCTCCCAACTTTTTCTTTTTGCTTAAGGTTGCTTTTGCTATTTGGGGTCTTCTCTGGTTTTATATGAAGCATAGAATTATTTTTTCCAGATCTGCAAAAAATGATGCTGGTATTTTAATAGGGATTACGTTGAATCTGTAGATTACTTTGGGCAGTATAGATATTTTAACAGTGTTGATTTTTCTGATCCATGAGCATGGTATTTTACCTTTTAAAAGATTTATCATTTTTAATTAACCCTCTTTATTGAGAAGTAGTCAAGCATATTGTTTAAAAATAGAGAAAATATTCAAATAACATAAAGGGTAAGAAAGTCTCCACTATGAAGGTAACCACTATTATAGATTATTTCTTCCAGAAATACTTTGTTCACCTGCAAGTGTATAGCTGATCTCCTTTTTATTATATAGATAGAAATATATCATGTACACAGTTGTTCTGCACTCTTCAAAATTACATATTAGTATATAGAGATCTGACTCATTTTTTTTTACAGCTTAATCTAGGAATCTAAAACAGTGGTTTCCTATTGTTTGAACATGTAGGTACTCCCCCCCCCGCCAGTCTTTTATTGTCAAAAACTACTATAGTATTCTACATCCTTATCCTATCTTTGCCAGCAAGCCATATAGGATAAATTTCTAGAAGTGAAATTATTGGGTCCTAGACTGTAACTGGTTACAAACAATATAAATCAATCCTGGCAAATTTCAGAAGAAAAGAAATTTGCAGGAAGTCTGGAGAACCAGGAATTGGTCTCTCAACTCCTACTACCACTGCTTTGAATAACCTATGTGAATTATTCCCTAAAAATTCAAATTTTCATGCAAGAGTATCCATTTGGACAAGATTGAGTTATATGCCCATATTATAGCTGCTTGGAAGTGGAGAATAGGCTTTCTTCACCCTTTTAGTTTTTTTAGTGTGAGGCCAGACTTTACTGCCCATCACTTTGGACAGTTCTCCAAATAGTAGGGTACTTAAATGCAGGGATATCAACAAACAAACAATGCAGTCCTTAATTTTAGTTGCTTAATATCTAAGACAACCCTTCTTCTCATACACATACTTGCAGGAAACAATAAAAACCTCTTCAGCCTATTAAATTGTAATGATTCCTCTTAAACCTGGAAGTGCTTTTATTCATTCTCTAAGGGGAGACAACGCAAAGTTTCATAAGTTATTTCTTCCATCCAGCTTTACGTCTAAGAACTCTTGGTGTTTTCTTCGTGACTTTTCTGTTCTTTAGACTATAATTGTATTCCTAAGAGTGAAAAATTAGGGTATATCTCCCAAATAAAACTTAAATGTATTAAGATAGAAATATATAAAAAGTAAATTTTTAAGATGATAAATAAAGTGAAGTAAATTATATCTTAAATTTTATTATTAACCAGATAAAAAGCTTTTATGATCTTTTTAAAAAATGTATTATTCTCATTGTTTATTTTTCTCCCCCCATGAGAATGTTAGCTAGCTCCATTGGGTTGGGAATATTTGTCTGTTTTATTTACTAAGTATTCTAAGCATCTAGAACAGTGCACTAGGATACCAATTCACATCAGTTGTATTCTTTCCGAAATGCATTCTTTGTGTCTAATTTAATTAATGAAGAAACATCAGATAAACCCAAATTGAGGGATATTCTACAGACTGTTTTATACTCTCTTTTTTTTCTTCAAAGTTTTTTTGTTTTTTGTGACAGGATCTCACTCTGTCACCTAGGCTAGCGTGCAATCGCAGCATCATAGCTCACTACAACCTCCAGCTCCTGGGCTCAGGCAATCCTCCTGCCTCAGCCTACAGAGTATCTGGTAGTACAGGCCCATACCACCATGCCTGGGTAATTCTTCTCTTTTTTGTAGAGACTGGTCTCACTCATGCTCTGGTTGGTCTGGAACTCCTGGACTCAAGCAATCCTCCCACCCCAGCCTCCCAGAGTGCTAGGATTACAGACGTGAGCCACCATGCCTGGTGTGCCCTAAACTCTTGAAAAATGTCATGGTTATGAAAAAGAGTGAGAACCAACTTATTTTAAATGTTCATGAAAAAAAATGTGTGTGTGTTGGGGGGAGGGGAGAGAGAGAGAGAGAGAAAATATGATAAGGCAAAACAAATGAAAGAATGTGTAAACAGTTGGTGTGTCTGGATAGAGGACATATGAATTCTTTGTTCTGTTGTTCTGAAGAAAAGTATGAATCTATAGCAATATAAAAATTGTTTTTAAAGGGTTCAAAGCCTACAGTAACTTGAGGGAAATTTTTTAATAGTTTGGAAAATTGTTTTTTTCTAGTTCAGTGTGTAGGTATGAAAGTTTTAATATGACAGTGTGCGCAATATTCTCAGCAAAAAAGTCATTTGATAGAAGGAAAATACTTTTTAAAAAAACAGCCTTTAAAATAAAAAGTTCTCTATTGCATAAGTTTCTTTTTAAAAGTAGTTAGGTTGTTTATTGTTAAAATTTTACCTTTACCTTAAAGGGTAGATTAAGTGTCTTTATTGCTTTGTTTTGTTTTCTAAATAATCTGCTGGGCGAAATACTGCTCATTATCTAATGTTGTTATGGGAAAAGTTAGCTAATTTGGGACTTTTGAAAAGTTAAGTGTGTAACTCTTCTTAAGGTTGGCAGCATTTCTAAGTACTCTTCACTGAGATGTCGATTCAGACTCTGGTAAAAAAAGACTTTTCATAGTCGCTTCATATCTCATTATGAAGTATATGGGAAAATTTTACCGTATATCAAAAACTTTGTTTTTATATAGTTGACTGCACTGAAATTATCCTGTAGCACTTTTGGCATTGCTGATGTCCAACTTCTTTGCTACATCAGCCTGCCTGCGGTTGAGGCAATAAATGATTTTCACAGGTTTAATCTTACCCTGTAGTTTCTCCTTCTCTTCTCTTTTCCTCTTTTTCCTTTTCCTTTCCCGCTACTCTCTCCTCTTCTTCCCTTTTAAAGTTAAAGCAGCTGCTGCTTCATTATGGCATTAAGTAGATTTAACATGTTTTTCTGGAAAAAATTTTTTCTAAAAAAAAGTCATTGGCTTATGAGAATATATTTTCCACGGTACAGCTTTCCTTTAATGAGTCACCAAAAATTAGTTATTTGTGAATTTCATTTTTGAAAGAAAATCTAGTAAATACCATAAGCTCAGACATGTTAGAAACATCTGTACTTGAATTCAGCTATATAGAAACCTCCCACACAGTGTAATTTGTTCTAATCCTTATTTCTTCAACTCTTCAATAATGTTTTCTTATTTCTAACAGTATTTTTGTTGCCACATTTTCCACATACTATCAATTTAGCCATTTTTATCATGAGAAAATGAGTAAATTTTTCCCCAGTGACACAGAAGTTAGCATCCAAAATGACTCTTGTAAATATTTATCAATATACTTACTTGAAGTAATATTTAATTTTAAGCTTTAGAAAGTACTTGATTGAGTTTCAGTGACTTGAAAAAATATTCCTAAATGTAGAGGTTTGTCCTTAAATTCTGGATACTTAGTCGTAAGCATCTTACAAATCATCGGGTAACAAAAAGTATAGCGCTAACTTAAGATGAGATTCATTATCCTTGTTAGAGCATGTAAACCCACAGTTCAGATCTTTTTTTTTTTTTGGTAATTCCGAAATTTTTTGGCCTAATCCTTCCATATCTGATTGCATTGTCAATTTCATAGTATGGTTGACAATAAGCTCATGTTATTAGTGTCTACTCTACCATTTTCTTATTTTTGCTTGCATTATTGAAACTGTGGTTTCTTTGGAGGAATCCATTAATCTCATTGTGCTTTTTGTGAGAGAGAATTTAGCTAAAATTAGATAATATTATCCTTAAATCCATTTAACCCAGGCACACACAGACATTAGTATGTGGAAAGTAATGAATGATTAAAGGTTCCACTGATCAAAAGCTAACACAGAGGTGGGGAACCTTTTCATGTTGGAAGGTTGCATTAATTTAGCTGTAATCAAATAAGGCTTCATTCAAGAAACTTCAATTAGATATGCTTAAATGTATATTATTTTATAAAAATCTAACTACTATGTACTTAATAATTGCAAAAAATGAAAACTGTTTGTTCATTTTAAAGATAACTAACCTTTTTAATGACTTTATTGTCTGCTTTTTGTTGGAAAGTATTTGAATATTTGATTGTAGCGTGGAGGTCTGTAGTTTCAGTTGATCCTGTAGATGGGTATCAGTCATTTGTGACCTGAAGGGCATCTTGATTTGGGTAAGGTAGGAAAATGTAGATTTGCAGCAGTTGTTGAAATGCAAGAAAGCATTTTTCAGACATGTTGCTGAAGGCATGGGTATTCTACTGCATTTTTCCATATTTCAATTGAATCTTTCTTAGCATCAAACAATGACTTTAAAATGTGATCCTCTGAGAGCTCAGTCAGTTCCATCTGTGGTTATTTAGGTGCCTTAGTGATATCAACAAGGTGAGGCCGAAACGCTAATTTGAACATGATGTCATGATTCTCAGAGTCAGCGAAGCTTTCATTGCATTTTCTGATTAATAGGTCTATAGCAGTTGCATATTCTTCAGATGATTCACATATATCATCCTGCTCATCAGTGACCTTTGCTAACTGGGGAAAATGTTCATCTGAAATTTCCTTTTGAAGAAGACATATTTTTGAGAAAAGGTAGCTTTTTCGAAATGCTTGGATTTTTTTTTTTGCCACGTCATATATAGACTTAGTTTTATCTTGCAAAGAAATATTCAAGTCATTTTGATTTGACATATCAAACAGAAATGCTGCAGTCCTATAGAAACCTTCTTTCAATAATTCACATTGCTGATTCTGTTCTTCATAAAATTTAACTATCTGTTCTCATAGAGATAAAATTTTGCCTAGCACCTGTCCCTGTAATAACCAACACACTTTAGACTATGGCAGATCCACACAGAATACCTCATCTTTCTACTTTAGCATGTTATGTAACTGATGATGCCATGTTGCATTTGCATGAATATAGTTAACAATACTTATAACTTGTTGCAAAGTGTCACTTAAAATAGTAACGTTAGCACAGAGAGTTTGCTGATGCAAGATACAATGAAAAGAAATGAGAGCATCTGTATCTGTTAATACTTCTTTTTAATCTGTACAGTAAACCCTTCATGTTTTCCTGTTGTGGAAAGTGGACTGTCTGTACATACACTCACTAAATTTACCAAATTAAGTCCAACTTCATGACATTTATCTTGAAAGTTGTTGGAGATATCTGTTCCCCCCATTCTGCTCCCAACAGTGCCCAAAGTGAGTAACTTTGTAGTAAAGAAAATCTTCTGTTGTGACCTGAATGAAGTATAAAACCTTTGCTGAATCAGTAGTATCAGTTGATTCATCCAAAGTGATTGAATAATGTATGTTTTCCTTTTGAAGTATTGCATGAAGTTCAGTTAAGTTGAAGGATAATGATCAGTTATGGTTCTCCTTGAAAGGAGCAGTTTTTTATACTTAGAAATGTTATTGGGGTCTAAGCATCCTACAGCTTCAACAGTGCATTTGTTCACAATTTCTATATCACTGAATGGCTTTCTTTTTTCCCCCGAGTATATAAGCTACTTTATAAGTTGCTTCAGTGGCATTATTTCCAGGTCTTATTGCTGCTTGAAAGAACTGTCTTTGCTTTCGCTTTTCATCTTTTAATTTCTTCAATACAACCTTTCCCACCTCTCCCTCTAATTTAAAATACTTGTGGTCCTTGTGAGTATTATAATGCTGATGAGCACTGAATTTTTTAGTGTTGATAGTGCAGTATCACAAAGCAAGCAAATCATCTTATCTTTAGCAGAAACAAGATAATATTGCAGTTGCCAAATCTCACTAAAAATATGTTTTCTTCCTTTAGTATTCTCTTGGTCTTCTTTGACATGATGGGCTGTTAAGCAGAGAGAATTAAAAAATACTGTCGAGCTGTGCAACTATTCACAAATTCTGCTTCAAACAGAAACACAGTGCACCATTGTCAAAAGCTGATAACAGACTGGCGTACTCAACCCCCATAAACTCTCGCTAACCAGCCTCGTGTGGTAGTGGTGCCAGTCAGGCAGGGGAAGTCAGAACTAAATCATGAGTGTAGCAGCTGTCAGTTTAGCTCTTATGGCTTACTAATGTTCTAATTGTGTGAGTCAATCTTGGAGGATTATTTCATTGAAACTTATTTTATTCTGTGGTATTTTAAATATGTTCATTTTAAAAATAAAAAAATATAAAAGACAAAAATGTATTAATAAAAGTAAAAGGATTTGTTCTGTAAAATTTAGATTCAGTCAAAAGGCCACGTCTAAGGACCTAGAAGGCCACAGATTCCCCACTGCTGAGCTAACAAATGAGTGAAAGTTTCATTTTTAGCCCCTCCACATTGTCTCAGATGGGATGAGTAACATATGGACTTATCTCTGATATATGGCGTGAGAGAAGGAGGAGACAGTGTCAATCCATAAATTAAATGTCTTTCCCTATTGGAGTATCTTATGTGTGTGCCCCACTTTGGAGGGCCCTTTTCTAAAGAAGCAAAAATCGTGGCTCAATTTGGGTTGTGAAGTCCTGAGAAGGCTTGTACTGGAAAAGGGATATGTTGAAAATTCCCTGAGTTGCACAACAAAGGATCCATTGGAGAGATCCAGAAGTAGTAGTATTCTGGAATTCTTCATTAATTAAATTTTTTTTCAGTGAAGCATGGATACTTCATTTTATTTAAATGCCCTTTGGCATTCTTTGTTTACATATATCATTTTTTTTTGATCTACACATGAGTTGCATGTTATGAAATTTTCAATACTGGACTACCACTGGGTTTCCACAGTAAAATCTTGAGAGTCTTGGTTGGGAAGGGGTGTTTAATATATACCAATAGATTGGTTGTTCTACTATTTTTATATATAGTCTTTTTTTTTTTTTTTTTTGAGACAGAGTCTCACTTTGTTGCCCTGGCTAGAGTGAGTGCCGTGGTGTCAGCCTAGCTCACAGCAACCTCAGACTCCTGGGCTCAAGCAATCCTACTGCCTCAGCCTCCCAAGTAGCTGGGGCTACAGGCATGCGCCACCATGCCCGGTTAATTTTTTCTACATATTTTTAGCTGTCCAATTAATTTCTTTCTATTTTTGGTAGAGACGGGGTCTCACTCTTGCTCAGGCTGGTCTCGAACTCCTGAGCTCAAACAATCCGCCCGCCTCGGCCTCCCAGAGTGCTAGGATTACAGGCATGAGCCACCGTGCCCGGCCTATATAGTCTTTTTTTAACAGCAATTTTTATGAAATTTATGAGAGTTTTAAAAAATTACACTTGTCAAGGTTAATTGGAAACATTTTACATAGCAATGGAAATATCTGTTTTAATAGTTTGAAATAACTCACTGTTGGTTTTTTGATGTTTTTTAATGTTTTTAAATTGTGAAATATACACACAAAAATGCTTAATACATGTAAGCTTATCTATACCAAGAAAAAAAAATTAACCTTACTAATACCTTTGGAAGCCCATCGTATTCCTTTATTGCATCTTTTATAGTGAGGTAAATCCTAGCTTATCTTTGGTAGTGATCATTATTTTGCTTTTCTTTGTTGTTTTAGTACATACTTGTGTATTGCTAAAAGTATATTCGAAGAGTTTTGCATGTTTATATGATCTTCATGTAAATGGAATCATAATGTATTCTTCTGAAATGATTGTTATACTTAACATTTTGTTGTTGGTGGTTATTTGCATATATTCATGTTAGTTTAATTTTACTGCCGTATCGTATTTCATTGCATGAATATGCCACAGTGTTTTTATCTATGCTGTCATTCATGGATATTTGTGTTGTATCCAGTTTTTTGGATATGTGCCCGAGAATGGAATTGCTGCATCACAGGATATTCCTTTCTTCTCCTCTCTATGTATTTATATACACTAGCACTTAAATTTCCCTATGGTGATTTTGAAATTAATGATCCTCCTGATTTTAATTTTTTTGTTAAACACTTGAAAAAAACTTAGAAACTCAGCTGAGAACATATTTCCATTAATATTAATTATGAGAATAAACCCATTTTGTTCAGTCTTCCTGTGTAACACACAGAGTACAGCTTTAATTCTTCTAACTTAATCGTGATCCCCATCTTTGTGGAAAAGTTCTTGAGCTTCATATCAGGAGTATCATTTTTGAATTATTTTAAGAGTGTTGCATTTTTTAAGCTTATCAGTCATCAGTATTGCTACTTAATGATTCCTTAATTTTTAAAAAGTTTTCCACTTTTATTGAGAAATAATTGATGAAATTGTATGATTTTAATCTATACAATGGGATGATTTGGTATACATCTTTTATAAAATGATTACCACTATCAAGTTAGTTTAACACATCTGTCACCTCACCTAGTTACCCTTTTTGTTTTGTGGTAAGAATATTTAAACAAATTTCAAATACAATATGACAATTCAGTACTGCTAACTTTAATCACCACGCTGTATATTACAACCCCTGAACTTACTCATATTATAACTGAAAGTTTGTAACTTTTGACCAATATCTCCCCTTTTCCTCCATCCCCCTGGCCTTGGTAACTACCATTCTATTCTCTGTTTCTAACCACTCCTTAATTTTGATGTATCTGTCAATTAAAGCACTTATTTGAGTGTCCCCCACCCCTTTACCCTGAGAGCTATATGCCTTTATTCTTTCTGAGTCTTTATATATCTGAAAGTGAATTTCTGTTGTGTAGGAATTCCTGTGAAATAACCTTTCTCCTCAAAACTCTGATATTTGTTCATTATCTTCTAGCAATTAATTTTGGAGAGAAGACAGCCTTGTGCAAATGCTCCATGTAACTTTTTGTGGGGAAGTGGTGGTTCTGGATAGTTCTAAGGAATCTTTTCTATCTTTGAAGCTTAAATCTTTCATCAAGATGAGTCTGAGTGTTTTTCTCTTTTCTATAAGTTTTGTCTGATGACCTGTTCACCCTGACACCC
Organism: Avahi laniger; assembly: GCA_963575035.1. Lineage (NCBI taxonomy): Eukaryota > Metazoa > Chordata > Mammalia > Primates > Indriidae > Avahi > Avahi laniger. The sequence continues at coordinate 3,200 of CAUYSK010051737.1, read as the reverse complement.
AAGCCCTAGGGAACTTTTTGATGTATATTTTAAGCCTTTCAGTTAAAGAAATTCTGTTATGTCAATGATTATTGCTTCTGTTTCATTTATATATTCTGGTCTCTTCTGTAGGACCACCAATTTTTAAATTTGTTCTTTCTATGTTTGAGTTCCTATTTATCATACATGTCTTTCATTTTTGTCTATCAGTTGTTTTCATTACTTCTTTTCCTGTCCCTGTGGAACAGTTTCTCAGGCTTACCTTGTACATTACCATGTGATCTTCTACATTGTTAAATCAACTCTTTAATGCTCTGCGTGTTCTCTGTCTCTCTCTCTGATTCTCTCTCAATCCTGGCAGAAAAACTTCATTGACTTTATGGTTTCCAAGCCACCATACTTAATTTTTTGTGTGGTGTTTCATGTTAAAGTTATGACATCAGTGGAGGTCCCCATCATTTGAAGACATCAGTGTTTCTATGCTGTTTCTTAGAGTTGCTCCATATCCATGGGTCTTTGGGTTCATTTTGACAAGAAGATACAACCTGAGGTTTATAAAGGACTTTGCTTCCTTGGAAAACCACCTGGTTCAATCTAACTTTCAGTGAGACTTTTAAAAAATGATTGACCCTCTCCGGGTTCCATTATGAAACAATCTCGCATACTATAGCTCCTTAGTGACTAAGGGAAATCCAAATTGAACTTGCCCTTTTGTATATTTTGGCCTAGGATCTCTTTTACTTTCCACTGGACCCCACTACTCTGAAAAAGTGTTTTGCAGGTTAAACTTGTGGATCTTTTAAATTGCCTTTTTTTTTTTTTGAGACAGAGTCTCACTCTTTTTGCCCGGACTAGAGTGCCATGGCATCAGCCTAGCTCACAGCAACCTCAAACTCCTGGGCTAAAGTAATCTTTATGCCTCAGCCTCCTGAGTAGCTGGGACTACAGGCATGCTCCACCATGCCCGGCTAAATTTTTATATGTATATTTTTAGTGTCCAGCTGATTTCTTTCTATTTTTAGTAGAGATGAGGTCTCACTCTTGCTCAGGCTGGTCTTGAACCCCTGAGCTCGAGCAATCCTCCCGCCTCGGTCTCCCAGAGTGCTAGGATTACAGGTGTGAGCCACCATGCCTGGCCTGTCTGCACTTTTATTAGAGTACATCTGACCTAATGGTATTAAGTTGCTTGCCCATGCACTTTTCCTCGCTTGCCTGTAAGGTCCCTGTTTTCTTCAACTTGATGAGCCTTAAGTGACTAACATGCAGTTGGAGGTCAAAAAGATTTGTGTCACCAAACTGAATGTGGAAACGAGACCACGTGCTCCCTGCATTAAGACACCCCATGTACGTGGAAAGTCATGCATACACTGTCAGGAAGTCCACGATATGGCTCGGGCAGGGGAAAGGAGGAAGAGGTTGAAAGAAAGACTTCGTGGAGAAGATATCTGTGTGTGTCTTAGGAAGAGGCTGTTTGGAGAGATTTTAGAGAAGAGGTTTGGAAACATTGCCTGAGTTCTGTAGGTGCACCTGTTAGCAAGTTATTTTACTTTGCAGACGAGTATTTGTGTTGGAGACCCAGGACTTATTTTGGGGGTGAATAGTAGGCATTTTCTCCTCTTTAGCACTAAAAAAGCTGCAGCATTTAGCTGGGGGAGAAGTTTTGTCTAGGGCTCTTGGGCCATTCAGTGCCTGGGCAAGAGCTGACACAAGGGGCAGCTTTGGGGCTTGATGGGTTAAGGTCACCTCCAGGGTTACCTCTAGTTCTGGTCTTCATCAGAAGAATAGTGGCAGAGAAGAGCTATTCAAGGTCAATAGTGCCAGCTCAGCTCTATGGGAGGTAGTATTCTACGGCAAACAGCACAGGGCAAAAGATAGAAGAGTGGTGTTCTCTTCCTTCAGATGGACTCCTCATGCTCTCTTACAACCCAATTCTTAATTTATGCCACCCAAAGCTGACTTGCAATAGGTCATTACAGGCCTCTAAGAAGAGAGATGAGATGCCAGCTCGGAGCTTTCTTCCCCTGTCCTCTCATTGTTCAAGAGCATGTAATACCCCTTGGGACATTTCTTCACAGAAAGGTGACTGAAAAAAACTTCCCATGGGGAAAGCATTCAGTGAATGACAGAGATCAGGAATGCATCAAATTTTATCCATAAAATTTTACAGGCGATTTCATTTTGTTAATTTTAGAATTTAGCAGAAATAGCTGGTTGGCCTCTTCTGGAGGAATAACTCAGTGGCTATACATTTACATTCAAGGAATCCCTGCTTAAATTGCAGTGTGTGAGAAGTACTGTTCTAGAATTAAATCTAGATAAAAGATTTTCTAGGGAATTTTCTGGATTGGGATATGAAAAAAAATGTGACTTACTATGGTGAGCTGTTACTATTAGATTCTTTTACTTCTTCGTTGTCATATGATCTTTTGATAATATTGTAACAGCTTTCATTGACAATATGGCATGGAGTTAATTTAGGCAAATTCCTCTAACATCGAGCCAGCTAGCAGCATTCTCAAAGTTCCAAGATATTGTTTCTCCCTCTTTTCTAGAAAAACTACGGTTTCCTTGCAGGTCATCTGGACAACACTAATTGTTCACAGAGGAGCAATTGCAGGGTGGGCTCGCCACTACCTTTTCAGAAAACTGCCCAGATCTTTCACTTGGCAAACTTTGAAATGTTAAAACTTTGAATTCTGTTGAGTTCAGACTTTCTACATGTAACAATGAGTCACAGTGGAGAGTTATCTCACAGATATAGTAAGCAAGACAAAAAGATAATGATTTTTAAAGACCATTCTATATGTATTTGTGTTTGGGCTTATGATGAAAATGCCAGTAAGCTCTTTGGCAAGCTTCATGGTATAGTGGAAGAGCCAGAAGATGTGAGTTCAAGTCATAGCTTTTCTCATTTTAGTTACCTTGGGCTGGGGGCAAAATCTGGAAATTTTTCTGGAACCAGATAAGGCTAAAAAGAATAAATGAATGAACAAATATCCCTTAATTCTTTTGAATCCTATTTCCCTCAACTACACAACAGAGGAGTGAAAAAAAAAACTAAAACCAGTAAACTAAGACATGTATGAGGTGTTTGGTAAATTGCTAATTCACTATGGAATGTTGTTATCATTATCTACACTTTCATTATTTTATCAAATGCAAGGGTAAGAAAACTCAGATTGGGCAGAATTACCAATAATTTTTTTTTTTTTTTTTTTTTT
>CAUYSK010051735.1:0-11443 GCA_963575035.1 Avahi laniger | reverse complement strand
TTTTTAACTAATTACGTATGTAAAGACCCTATTTCTTTTTTTTTTTTCCTTTTGTTGTTGTTTTTTTTGACAGAGTAAGAGGGTCTTGCTTTGTCACCTGGGGTAGAGTGCCCTGGCATCAGCCTAGCTCACAGCAACCTCAAACTCCTGGGCTCAAGCGATCCTCCTGCCTCAGCCTCCCGAGTAGCTGGGACTACAGGCACGAACCACCATGCCCGGCTGATTTTTCTATTTTTAGTAGAGACGGGGTCTCGCTCTTGCTCAGGCTGGTCTCGAACTCCTGATGTCAAGCGATCCTCCCCCCTCGGCCTCCCAGAGTTTACAGCCATGAGCCACCGTGTCCAGCTAACAAAGACCCTGTTTCAAAATGAGGTCGGGCACATTCTGAGGTTCTGGGTGGACATGAGTTTTGGGAGGACACGTAAGTGTTTCCCTCGTCAAGGAGGGACCCTTGCGCACCCTGCTAAGACTGACTCTTCACTTGGGTGCAGGCTTCGTGGGGGGCGGCAGGGCTGGCTGGGGCCTCCTTCCTGCAGCTCCTCGTCCAGGAACCGGCCCAGCTGAGAGTGAGAGCCAGCCCAGGCTCCCTGCGCCTGTGATCAGGCCAGAGGGAGCTCCCCGGAGAAGCCCGTGAGGGAGGCAGGGCAGGCAGGGGAGGGGCACATCTCAGTGGGGCGGGGCTGGAGCCCAGCTGCTTTTGAGTTAAGTGTGCTGCGGCTCCGCTGCCATTCGCACGCCGGGGCACCTGCTCTGTGCTGGGCACAGGTGCTGGGCGTGGCAGGCCTGCCCCTCTCCCCGTCCCCCACAGTGGGGGAGGTGCAGACACGGGTGGCTGCTTGGAGGAGGTGGCCTGAGGGATGAATAGGAGTTTCCCAGGCAGGGCAGGAAAGAGGGTGGGGTCAGGAAAGGTCAGCAGGGCTGACTTTTATCCTGAGGGCTGAGGGACCCCGGAGACTTTGAAACAGGACTGCTGTGGCCAGACAGGTGCAAGCTGTGTTCCCCCCCGCAAACGTTATGGGCTTCAAAGACCCCTGGTGCTTGGGCCACCTTTGCCCCTCTAGTGGCCCCAGGCATAGGAATCATGGTGATTTCAAATCACCCGGGAGGGCCACCCTCCCGCCCAGCCCGCGAGGGCAGCAGAGCTCGCACTTGCCCTTGAACCTCCTCGGCCATGAGAGGCGGCGTCACCCAGGGCTTAGGAACCCTGCGCCGCTCACCAGCCGAGGGACCTTGAGCAAACGTACCAGTCTCCCTGTGCCTCAGTCTCCACATCTGTGAGTGGGCGTAATGACACTGCCATCTGCAAGGTATCCTCGCCTGGGGGATCCGGGTGGTCACAGCGCCGTCGGGGATGTCACCCCTCTGTCTGCTGCAGACGCACCTGCTCTCCAGGCTGCCCATCCCAGACAGCCAGGTGATCACCATTAACCCCGAGCTGCCCGTGGAGGAGGCGGCTGAGGACTATGCCAAGAAGCTGAGACAGGTGAGTCCCAAGGAGCAGCCACAGGGAGACCACGCCCATGAAGTGGCCACACCCCCGGCAATGCAGCAGCCTTGCGTAATTGTCACCAGTGGAAACCGCCCTGGGGGTGGTCCGTGGACTCCTCGAGGAACCCCCACCCCCCACAAGGCCACAGCCGTGCCCTCGGGAGCCTGAGGGCCTCTTAGACACTGTTGCCTGTGTAGCAGGCCTAGAAACTCACATCTTGGGGACAGTTGTATCCTAGGCATGTGGCTTTGGTCACAGGCAAGGCTGAGCACTGTTCCCTGTGTTATAACTGCTCATATTCTCTGAAACCTGTCCCTGTGTGTCCTTCGGGGCCTCCCACCTGCCTCATGACCTCTCTCGACCTTCTTTTCCCCTGCCAAGGCCTTCCAAGGAGACTCCATCCCGGTTTTCGACCTGCTGATCCTGGGAGTGGGCCCGGACGGCCACACCTGCTCACTCTTCCCAGACCACCCCCTTCTGCAGGTGAGCCTACCAACGCAAGGCGCAGGTTTCACACATGTCCCCAGCCCAGTCTCTGGTGTCTGGAGCTTCCAGAGAGAGGGCCACCTGTGGGGTAGGGCACCTAGAGCTGGGGTTTCATGTCAGCCTCTACCAACATACATGCCTGCTGGACTCAACCCTTCGGAGCCTCAGATCACCCATTTTAAAATGCGGGCCTTAAATCACCCACCAGAGAATTGTTGGGATGGGATGGGGTGATGTCTGCACTGGGCCCGGCGTGTATATGTGCTCCAGAACTAGAAATGACATTGTACTTCTATCTCCACCACCACCTTCCTCCCCCAGGAGCGAGAGAAAATTGTGGCCCCCATCAGTGACTCCCCAAAGCCACCTCCACAGCGTGTGACCCTCACACTACCTGTCCTGAATGCAGCCCGAACCGTCATCTTTGTGGCAACTGGAGAAAGCAAGGCAGCTGTTCTAAAGGTAATAGCTGAGGGTTCCAATCCCAGGAAGGTCATGGACACATGGGCCCCAGGGATAGAATAAGGCCCCAGAACTGTTGTGCTGGAAACATCAGATCTGAAGATAATTCAGTAATTCTTGGGTCAAAGGGGAGATTCAAACTGAGATTTCAGGCTACATAGGATTGAAGGACTGCGAAATGAAATTGATGAGATGAGGCCAAAGCTGCACTCAGAGGTAAATTCATAGCATGAAAAATGCATTTTTTTTTAATTAAATAGGGAACCATTGAAAGAAATAAAGCAGTTTATTGTAGAATTAGAAAAAGAACAGTAATATAAAACTAAGAAAAGTCAGTGGAAGGAATAACTGAAACTAGAATCAGACAACAATGAGTTCATTAATATCTTTTAAAGTTTAGTTGAGCGGAGCCAAAAGATTGGTAAACCTTTAGCGAAGCCAATCAAGAGGGAAAAAATCATGTAGCATTAAAGAAATAAAAGGTACAATCACACATAATATTTAGGGAAAATACAAAATTCATTACGGTATTAAAAATAAACTAAATCATTAAAAAGTTTTAATTGCCGTCATTGAAAAGACCAACTATAGAAAAAAACTGGAAATATTTTTAAAGTAAATAAATAATAATGCCTTCTCGTAAACCACCACGTCCACATGTCTTCATGGGGGTGGCTTAGTGCTGGGGTTCAGGGTACAGACTCTCTCGAGCCAAGTAGACCAGGCTTCCCTGCCAGGGATTCCAGTGGTGTTGGGCAGCCACTTAACCCTCCATGCCTCAACTTTGTCATCTGCAAGGTGGGTTGGGAGAGCTCCTCTGCATAGATTCCCCGAGGGTTGGTTGAGGGTCTCCAGGGCAGTGTCCCCTCGTGCACAGAGCAGTGCAGGTGGGAACTCAGGCAAGCGACTCAGCCTCCCATAGCCTCAGCTTCCCCGTAAAATGAGGGTGAGAACAAAGGTGACCCCAGAGGGCTGTCAGCAGAAGTAAATGAGTTAACATAAGTGGCACAATCCCAGCTAACTGCAGCCTCAACCTCTTGGGCTCAAGCGATCCTCCTTCCTCAGCCTCCCGAGTAACTGGGACTGCAGGCATGTGCACTACCGTGCCTGGTGAAAGCAGTATTTATAATTCCTGCTAATTACGGGGTGAAATCAGGGGTCGGTACCCCATAGCTGTGGCTCACACCTGTAGTCCCAGCTACTCAGGCTGAGGCAGGAGCATCACTTGAGCGCAGGAGTTGGAGGCTGCAGTGAGCTGTGATGATGCCACTGCACTCCAGCCTGGGCAACATCATGAGATCCCATCTCAAAAAAAAAAAAAAAAAAAATCAAATGAATAATATTCTCTGTCCTATGAAAATTCTGTGAAATGTAAATTTCAGTGTTCAGAAATAAAGTTTTATTGGAATATAGCCACACTCATTCGTGTGGAAATCGTCCACAGCTGCTTGGGGCTGTCACAGCAGTGCGGGGTCGCCGCAACCAAGGCCGGGTGCAGGCCACGCGCGGTGGCTCACGCCTGTAATCCTAGCGGTCTGCGAGGCCCAGGCGGGCCGGTTGTTTGAGCTCAGGAGTTCGAGACCAGCCTGAGCAAGAGCGAGACCCCATCTCTACTAAAAGTAGAAAGAAATTAGCTGGACAACTAAAAATATATAGAAAAAATTAGCTGGGCATGGTGGGCATGCCTGTAGCCAGCTGCTCGGGAGGCTGAGGCAGGAGGATCGCTTGAGCCCAGGAGTTTGAGGTTGCTGTGAGCTAGGCTGACGCCAGGGCACTCTAGCCCAGGTGACAAAGCAAGACCCTCTTACTCTGTCAAAAAAAATAACAACAAAAGGAAAAAAAAAAAAGAAATAGGGTCTTTACATACGTAATTAGTTAAAAACAGGCCATACTGGATTAGGGCAGCCCTAAATCCAATGACCGGTGTCCTTACAAGATGGGAGGACACACAGAGAATCAGAGAAAGCCACACGAAGACAGAGGCAGAGACTGCAGTGACGCGGCCACAAGCCAAGGGACTCCTGGAGCCACCGGAGGCTGGAAGAGGCAAGATGGGACCCTCCCCTTGAGCCTTCAGAGGGGGCGTGGCCCTACCACCGCCTTGACCTCAGATTTCTGGCCTCCAGAACCGTCAGAAATCAGTTCCTGCGGTTTTAAGCCCCCCGCTCCCGCCCCTTGTTGCACAGCCCTGGGGAACTAGACGGGCTCGGTCTGTCCCCACCCACAGCCTTTGCCTTCACTGCGCCCTCTCGCTCCAGCTTGCCCGTGGCCAAGTCCTGCACGTGTTCCAGGTCTCAGCTCAATGTCACCTCTCAGAGCCCCGGACCCCACCTCCCTTGACAAACGATGCCCACACCCTGCCTTGCCCAGCACTTTGTATCATTTCACGATCCCTCTTTTCACACCGCATCACGTTGACGCCCCCAGTGGATCGGTGCCCATCCCCCCACTACGAGCGCCGGGAAGGAACCGCCTCATTCTCCACTGTGTCCCCCAACAAACTGGGGACGCTCCTTCAACATCCGTGCAATTTTCTCTTTTACTGTTTTGTTAGAGTTTTGTTACTTGAGCAAGTACAGTTTTCCTAATTAAAAAAAAAAGGTTTTAGAAAGCCATGCAAAGAGAGAAAACAAAAGCCCACTTTTTAAAGAAACTCTTGGGAGAACACACAGGAATGCAGAAGTGCAGCCCCCTGATCTGGTCACTAGGTTCCTTGGGCAGGTAAGCACGCCTCTTCTGGCCTCGGTTTCCCCATCTGTGAAATGGGTGTACTAACAGCCCCTGCCTCATAGGCTGCGGAGGGGGTTCATGAGATGATGCATGTAAAAGGCTCAGCAACCCTTCCCTCTTATGAGAAAACAAAAGCAAACCATCACCTCAAACTTGTAACGCAAAGAAAAGGCACACAGCCAGGATCCCCTGGCAAGGAGCCCTTGCCGTTGCCAAGCTCAGGCGGTCCGAGGGTCCTGGCCAAGTCCGCCCCTGCCACCCCTCCCCGGGTGAGAGTTGAGAGTTGACTCAGGTGCAGTCGGGGCACCCCAGGGCAGGACCCGGCTCCTCCCAGCCTGAGTTTCCTCGTCTGCGAAAGTGGGACGCTCCCCTGATTCTGCCGGTCCGCGCCAAAGGGGACCACCGGAGTGGCAGGCTGCTGGGAGACCACTGAGGCTCAGATGAGCAAACCGAGGCCCAGGCTCCGCGGCGGATCCCCGCTCCTAACTGCCCTGGCTGCGAGGCTGCTGAACGGGGCCCGCGTTTCACCTCCGGGCTCCCTCCGCCTGGTCACCGGATACAGCACGACGAGGGACTGCGGAGCCCCGTCGGCGCAGCCACGGGCAAGCGGAGAGTGGTGCAGCCCAGGTGGGGCCTCGGGCCCGGGCAGCCCTTCCTCGCCCTGCCGGGAGAACGGCCCGGGGCGGGCGAGGCTCGCAGTGGGCGTGGCCTCGCGGCCTGACCCCCGGCGGCCCCCGTCGCTCTCACCCGGTAGAGGCCGTACGTGCTCTCGGCGTGCTCGAAGGGCACGAGGCGCTCGTCGCAGAAGCCCAGCGTCCAGCGCGCGAGGCCGGCGGGCCCGGCGGGGGCGGCGGCGGCGGGCAGCTCGCGGGCTAGCATGGAGACCAGGCTGCCGCCCGACAGGCCGAGCGCGAAGCGGGCGCGGGCCCCCGCCAGGCAGCACGCTGCCCGCTGCGCCACCAGCTGCGCGAGCGACGCGCCCAACTCCTGCGGGCTCGAGAAGACCGAGATGAGGCCCGGGGCCGGCGCGGCCATGGCGACGGCGGCGGCAGGGAGGCGGCAGCGCGCCCGACGGCCGCTACTGCGCCTGCGCGAAGGCCCGCCCTGCCACACTCCCGTGAGCGCTGTGGGCGGCCGCCGGGGGCACATGCGCAGTCCCACAAGTGAAGCCACGACAGGGCCGGGCACTGGATCCTGCCCCACCCATTGATTCTTTGCCCTCTGGGCCGTGCCCTTGCCTGGGCCGGGGCAGGCGGAGCTGGAACGCTCAACCTGGTGGTGTCAGGGAGGGCCCGAGAGAGGAGGGCAGGAAGGGGACGCGGTATTGTGGCAGGAAGGGCTTCGGGAAGACTGTCTGCAGGAGGGCGCGTTTTGGTGGGTTTTGAAGATTGCTCACTTTTTATCATAAATACCTTGTTGCTATTTTTGTTCTCTGTCGCTTCCTCGTAAGCACAATGAGAGTCACAGAGGTAGTGCATCTTTAAATGAGAAGCAAATTAAGAAAACTGTTCCATTTACCAGAGTATCATAAAGAAATACTTAGGGATAAATTTAACAGAAGTGCAAGCCTTGTACACCGAAAACTATAAAACATTGCAAGAAAAAAAAGATCTAAATGAATGGTAAGGCATCCCACGTTTGTGGACTGGAAAATACAATGTTGAGATGGTAATACTCCCCAATTGGCCTACAGATACAACATAATCCCTATCAAAATTCTAACCATCTTTTCTGTAGAAATTGACAAGCTAGTCCTAAAGTTCATAAGGAATTGCAAATGGCCCCCGAATAACCAAAACAGTCTTGAAAAAGAACAAAATTGGAGGACTCACATTTCGTGATTTCAGGCTTTCTACAAAGCTATGGTAATCAGGACAGTGTGGTGTTGACACAAGGGCAGAGGTCTAGATCGACGATTCGAACCGGTATTGCAGAAACAAAGCCATACACATGTGATCACCTCATCTTCGACCACAGCGCCAGGGCTACTCCAAAGGGAAAGAATTGTCTTTTCAACAAATAGTGCTGGGACGACGGGACAGCCACACGTGAAGGAAAGAAATTGGGCCCTGTGGTCGGCAGAATGACAGCCCCCGCCCAAGATGCCCACGCCCTAGTCTGCAGAATCTGTGAGTATACCAGGGCACGTGGCAGAGGGCGATGATGGTTGCCAATTAGCTGTGATTAAAGCAGATGGTCTGGCCGGCCGAGGTAATCAAAGGGGCCCTTATCAGTGGAGGAGGGAGCTGGCAGCAGGAGAAAGCCCTGACCTGCTGTCGCTGGCTCTGAAGACGGAGGAAGGCGGCATGTGCCAAGGAATGTGGATGGCTTCTAGAAGCTGGAAAATGCAACCAAATGGATTGTCCCCCAGATCAGCAGCCCCCACCCTTCCTGGCACCAGGGACCAGCTTTGTGGAAGACAGTTCTTCCACGGACAGGGGATGGGGGCGGAGCTCAGGCAGTGACATGCGGCCAGGTACCGGGCCGGGTTGGGGACTGCTGCCCTAGATTCTCCATAAGGACCCATCCCTGCAGACGCCTTGATTTTAACCTCGTGAGATCAATTTCTGACTTCTGAACTTCATCACTGTAAGATAATAGGCTAGTGTGATTTAAAGCCACTAAGTTTGTGGCAATTTTTTACACCAGCACTAGAAAACTAATACAGAGCCCTACCTTATACAAAAATCAACTCAAAATGGATCAAAGACCTAAAGGTAAGAGCTTAAATCAAAAAACAGAAGAAAACAAAGACATATATCTGTATGACCTTGGTTAGACAATGACACCAAGGGCACAAGCAACAAAAGACATGTAGATAAATCGGACTTCATCCAATTTTCAAACGTCTGTGTTTCAAGGGCACGTTAACTGCTGCATTGTTGAACAAAACAAGAGGCGCCCCTGCCCCAGAATAGCGCCCGCCATAAGGAGGCAGGAAGCGCTGCCCCTGCTGCGATGTGGATGAACCTCAAAAACACGGTGCTGAGTGGGAGAAGCCGGACTCAAAGGGCCACACAGCGTGTGACCCCATTTATGTGAAATGCTCAGAACAGGCCAATCCACACATGGAAAGCAGACTGGTGGCTGCTGGGGACGGGGGAGAGGGAGAAATGGAGAGTGACTGCTAACAGGGACAAGGTTTCTTGGTGGAGTGATACAAATATTCTGAAGTTAGGGCCGGGCGCTCAAGCCTGTGATCCCAGCACTCTGGGAGGCTGAGGCAGGAGGATCACTTGAGGCCAGGAGTTCGAGACCAGCCTGAGCAAGAGACTCCGTCTCTACTAAAAATGGATAAATTAGCCCGGCATGGTTGGCACACACCTGTAGTCCCAGCTACTCGGGAGGCTGAGGCAGGAGGATTGCTTGAGCCCAGGAGTCTGAGGTTGCTGTGAGCTATGACGATGCCACCGCACTCTAGTGTGGGTGACAGTGAGATGCGGTCTCCAAAACAAAACTAGCTCTCAAAAAAAAACTAACAGTTTGGTCCGAAGAGTTACTGGGAGTATTTTCTTGCTAACCTGGAGGGAATTTTTTTTTTTTTTTGAGATAGGGTCTCGCTCTGTCACTGAGGTTGGAGTGCCGTGGTGTCAGCCTAGCTCACTGCAACCTCCAACTCCTGGGCTCAAGTGATCCTCCTGCCTCAGCCTCCCAGAGTGCTGGGATTACAGGCATGCGCCACCGTGCCCGGCTAACAATTCACAAGTGTAAGTTGCGCACTGTGCTGAGTAGCGTGATGAACTCTCTCACCATCCACCTCCGTCCTGCCAGGGACGTGAGTCATCCCTTTGTCCAATGTATCCATGTTGTCTACACTACCTGCCCGTTAGGCACTTAGTAGCCATCTCGGTTATCAGATGTACAAAAACACAGTATATATAAGTGTTAATACTAAACTTGGTCTCAGACATCCACTGGGGCTCTTGGCATGTATATCCCTTGCAGATAAGCGGGAACTACTGTATAGGCTCCAGAGCTGGGTGTCTTGGGTTCTAATCCTGGCTCAGATGGCCTCCAGGGCAGGCCTAGCAACTCACCCAGAGCACCAGCTGGCCCATACATGGAGGGGCGCCCTCCGATCTGGGCTGTCCCGTGGCACCTGCAGGAACCCACAGGCAGGTGGGCCATCCCAGGGCTGGGAGGCCCCAGGGGCTGCAGGGAGGCGGCTCCCCGTCAGCAGGGTGGTGCAAACACTAACGCTCCTTCCCAAGGCCCCCTCGGTCTTGCAGGGGGGCTGGCCCCCTATCTGTGTCTGACTCGGGTCTGGAGCCTGTGCTTCCCGGAGGGGTGGGGGCCCAGCCTGCCTCCTGCAACTCGGGGACAGTAACGACTGGTCTCCCGACAGGTGCCAGAAGCTCTGCAGGTTTATTTCTTAAAACCAATTAGGAAGCAAAACCTCAGTGCTTGGAAAGGTCCGAGTGACACGGCGCGGTGGCTCACTGCCAGCCCGTTCCAGGGACGGACGGTACTGCCGAAGGAGACGGGTGGGCAGCCACCCCAGTGAGACTGGCACAGGTGTCTTGAGAGGAGCCACCGATGGGTATGTCTGCGCCATCTCCGCGGGATTGTCCGGGCCATCGGTGGCACAGCCAGTGGGGACATCCGAGGACTAGAACCCAAGGCCATTGCTGATGCCGTCCCGGGCAGGAGACCCCCCCGACCCCACCACTGCCGCTCTCATGGGTCCATCCAGCAGCCGCGCCGGACGGGGATGCCAAAGAGGCCTCCACCAGGGACAGCAAGGTGTCCGCTGGAGCCACCCAGCCCCGCCCCCCAGCAGGGCCCCCCAAGGAGACGCCTGAACAGGGGCATCCAGGCCCAGCAGCGGCAGCGTCCAAGGGGTCACAGGCAATCCTGGAAGCTTCCAGGGCATCGGGAGATAAAGGTGGGGCCAGGGAAACCCACCGGGAATGGCGAAGTACAAAAAAAAAAAAAGGCAGTCGGCCCAGCCTGGGAGACATTTCCAGTTGACCTGGGGACCACTTGCCACTGTCCCCGCACACCTGGGCAGACCAGGAAGACGACCCCGGCTCCTCCGCTCGGCACGGAGGGCACAGGGCCCGCTTGGAGTTCGCGCCGGACTCTGGACCCGGCAGCCGAGGCCGGCCGGGCTGGGGCTCCTTAAGGCACAGCCCACGGGCTCTGAGGCAGCGGCTCCTAAGAAACGTCTGGCAGCTGCTGGCAGGAGAGGGGGGCTGGGATGGCAGAGAAGGGGGACACACAGACACGGGAGAGCCAGGGTGGGCGGGAGCAGCCCCCGCAGGGCCGCCAGGTCCCCCCAGGAGTCCGGCTGGCCGGGGAGAAGGCTCAGAGGGCATGCGCGCCCGAGCAGATGCGGGCGTAGACGCCCTCGTCCAGGGGCAGGTAGCGGCCCTGCTTCAGGTCCAGGAAGAAGAGCCGGTCCGAGGTCTGCCGGGGGTCGAAGGCCTCTCGCTGCAGCCTCGTCTTCTGGATCTTGAAGGTGCCTGGGTGGGGGTGGGGGACGACGGCTGAGCAGGGGCTTGCAGGAGCCCCCAACCCGCCACCCGCTCTGCACCTCTGGGGCTCCACAAAGGCCGTCCTGGCAGGGACTTTCTTCCCTATTTAGCCAGATGCCCCTTTGTCCTTCAAGTCCCAGCTTCATGCCCCTTCCTCCAGGGAGGCCTCCCTGACCGCCCCAAACACAGCAAGAAACTCTGTATGCTCCTTGCCTGGCCACGTGTCCGTCCCGCACACGACTGAGGCAGGGTTTTGTCTGTCACACAGTGGGTTAGAGTTCAGCGACTCATGCCCCGTAGGCCAAATTTGGCCCACCCCAAGTTTTTGCAAATAAAGTTTTATTGGCACACATCCATGCCCATTCATTTATACGTTGGCTACTTCCCTGCCACACTGGCAGGGTTGAGTGCTTGCAACAAAGACCGTATGGCCTGCAAACCTGAAAATATTGATTCTCTGGTCCTTCAAGAAAATGTTGGCACCTCCCACACTGGACGATTATGAAATGGTTTTGTGAAAAATATGCTAAGAGTTATGGTTAGTAGAAGAAAGCAAAGGAGGATACCTTTGTGATCTAGAATTGGGAAGGTAATTTTTTAAAAACTCTTATTATTATTTTATTTTATTTGTTTTGTTTTGGAGACAGAGTCTCACTCTGCTAGAGTGCCGTGGCATCATCCTAGCTCACAGCAACCTCAAACTCCTGGGCTCAAGTGCTCCTCCTGCCTCAGCCTCCCGAGTAGCTGGGACTACAGGCATGCGCCACCATGCCCGGCTAATTTTTTCTATGTATTTTTA
>CAUYSK010051731.1:0-30201 GCA_963575035.1 Avahi laniger | reverse complement strand
AATTAGGGAAGCAAGTCACACATCACTATCAAGACCAAACAGTTTTTCAGATTAAATTCCTTGAGGATATAATGTTGTTTTCTACATCACGATTTTCATATTGACTACTTCTCCACCAGATCTCATGGGATTCTATACATTTATGACATAGTGTCTAATTTTGGAGGCAGGAAAGTTATAAAGAAACCCTTTTACTTACTGAGAAAGATAAAAGAGAAAATATCTTTTTGCTAACACTGCCTAACTTCCACTCATTTCTTTTAGGGCAAAATAATATTTTATCCATAAAGAGGATAGATGAAGAGTACTTGGCAAGTACTTGTATAAAAGTAAATAAACCATAAATGTGACTGTGTTATATAGAATCATAAAATCTTTTAAAATTTTCATATACTGTGAATCTCTAATAAGGTTTTATTGCCAGTAAGTAATAATAGCATGAAGAACACATAAAATTATGTTAATCTATTTACAGACACACAATTTTGGCTTCCTTGCTGAGGGCAACTACTCCCAAGATTTCATACTCTTAACCATCATCAGAAATTCATTATGGTTTTCCAAGTACAAGTATTATCTATAATATTAAGTATCAAGGGAGAAACCTGTACTTTAATTAAAAGAACATGAAAGACAGCTTTTCTACTACGTAAGCTAGACACATTGCTATTTAAAACTCACTGGCAGTATGTAGGAAGTTTCAACTTGTAAACGGGTTGTATACCACAGTTTCAGTTATAAGACATTTGTGAGCCTGAGAACTCTTTATCAATACAAATAAAATTTTAAAAGAAGATTTGGTTTGCAGATATTTTACAGAGTGATTTAACTAACAGAATTCCTGAAATTAAACTTTATCCTCTAACTGATATTTGTTTTTAGAAATGGCTGGGGTTTCATCTACCCTCTAAGGGACTTTTTTTGCCATTTCTGCTGGACTTCTCTCTTCTACAATAAAAAAATAATAATTTTTAAATATAAGTTTGAAGACATCAAGAAATTTTTCATCATGCTTTATAAGTCTCCTTTCTTATTTCAGCATATTATGGGGGTACAAAAGTTTAGGTTATATATATTGCCCTTTCCCCACCTGAGTCAGAGCTTCAAGCATGTCCATTCCCCAGACGGTGTACACTGCACCCATTAGGTGTGTATATACCCATTCCCTCCTCTTGCCTCCCATCTGCCCAACACCTGGTGAATGTTATTACTATATGTGCACTTAAGTGTTGATCAGTTAAAACCAATTTGATGGTGAGTAAATGTGGTGCTTGTTTTTCCATTCTTGGGATACTTCACTTAGTAGAATGGGTTCTACCTCTATCCAGGATAATACAAGAGATGCCATATCCCCATTGTTTTTTTGTGGCTGAGTAGAACTCCATGGTATACATATACCACATTTTATTAATCCACTCATGTATTGATGGGCACTTGGGTTATTTCCACTTCTTTGCAATTGTGAATTGCGTTGCTATGAACATTCGAGTGCAGGTGTCTTTTTTATAGAATGTCCTTTGTTCTTTTGGGTGGATGCCCAGTAATGGGATTGCTGGATCAAATGATAGTTCTACTTGTATCTCTTTGAGGTAGCTCCATATTGCTTTCCACAGAGGTTGTACTAGTTTGCAGTGCCACCAGCAGTGTATGAGTGTTCCTATCTCTCTGCAACCATGCCAACATTTATTGTTTTGGGACTCTTTGAGAAAGGCCATTCTCACTAGAGATAAGTGATATCTCCTTGTGGTTTTGATTTGCATTTCCCTGATGATTAGAAATGTTCAGTATTTTTTCATATGTTTGTTGGCCATTAGTCTATCTTCTTTTGAAAAGTTTCTGTTCCTGTCCTTTTCCCACTTTTTGACAGGGTTGTTTGTTTTTTTTCATGCTGATTTTCCTGAATTCTATATAGATTCTAGTTATCAGCCCTTTATCAGATGTGTACCATGCGGATATTTTCTCCCATTTTGTAGATTGTCTGTTTGCTGTCATGATAGATTCCTTGGCTGTGCAAAGGCTTTTTAATTTGATAAGTCTTCATGTTCTCCTGGTGTTCTCTCCTGACCTCTAGGAACTACCTCCTATAGCCCAATAGCTTGTCCACTACAAGGAATATTTCTTAGCCCAGGTAAGGTGCATGTGTCAACGGTCTTGTATCATTTGACTTCACTGCATCATGCTAAGCATTTGGAGCAGCACATTTGATGTTGGAAATTTCAAAATAGTATCAGGGTTGCTGGCATAATTAAGGAACTATCTGTCATATAGCATACTGGTATCTTATGATGTCTAGAAAGGCACTGTGCCTGGGCAGTGTCTGGCACTTAAAAGGCACCAATAATTATTCAATGATTGAATGAATGAATACATGATTTAATTATTCATGTCAATGGGAATTCTGGCTATTTCCAGTATAATGTAATTATGAAAGCAGCTTTCAACTGGCCTTGCCTATTCTGAACTCACATTCCATCTTTGGCTATCTAATTATAAAGCTACATTTTTCTATGATTTGTTTTATCTTTGGGTAGTGAATGTATCATTATAACCTACAGATAAAATATTGATTTTTGCTTTGGGGCATACAAATATATATTTGTCAAACAGTTTAAAATTTTATCAAAATCAGAGAAAGGTTGATGACCATAATGTTTTACCTTTCTAGACTGAGGGCAGTCCTTTAATCAATTTTTTTGAGTTATATTCCAGGAACTAGGTTTAATCATTTACATAGCTAACTGAAACTTCTAGAATTCTATCACTTAATTCAACTGGAACTAGTGACTTAGGCTTCTTGAAAGTGTAAGTTGACTTTTACTATTTTCTCTCCCAGCTTGAACTTCTATTTTCATTTAATGGTGTTTTTTTCTATCTTTTTCAATTTGAAGTCTGCTTTCTTTCCCATAGGAGAAAAAAGGAAAAAATACTGCATATTAGACCCTGAAAATAGTTGGGGGTGGAGAGCAGGAAGAGAAAGTGATAGAGGGCTAGAGAAAAAGAAATGAAGGAAAGAAAACAAGTGATGGAGGAATGGAATGGAGAGTCTTGATTATAATCTGGAAAGTAAAAGGAAAAACTGGATTTGTTATAAAAAGGTTTCATTCATTTTTTGACTACATCATTTTGCTATGTGATCCTGATTTTGCTGAAACCATAAAGGTTGAAATAATGGCAGCTTCACTTGTTTTACAAACCTGCTGTGAGAAACAAAGCAAGTCAAAGCCAATTGTACATCATGAAAGAGACTGCAAATGCAATATGTAATGGCAAGCACAATGGGACAGGAATGATATTAATTGGATTTTAATTACAGATTTGTCATTTTATAGATGATTTTAACTATCTTGGCCTGTTTCCTATATTTAAAGAAGACAGAGAAGGTTGTGAAGGTTAAATTGTAAAATGCATATGAAGTATTCTTAAAGAGCCCTGCAAATTTTAGTGGAGCTGAAAGTATACTTATTCATATAATGTAACTTGATTTACCCAATATGTGTATATTCAGATAAGCAGTATTTACTATTTTATATTAAGCAAGATAGCAAAACAAAGAAGCAAAAAAAATGCTTATTATGTAGAGAGTGAGAAATGGAATTTGACTCTTCAATATTTTTAGAGACTATGGTAAATATTTTATACTACTATTGAAACAAAAAGAAAGATAAAAGAGTTTTCTCAGGTTGAATAGATTCCAGAAAAATGTTACTGGAGTGTAACGCAGTGTGATATTACTTTCTACTGTTTCCATATGCCAATGAGAATTATTTCCTTTTATCAGGATGTTACCAAAAAGTTAAGACATTTTAGTGTCTGAGGAAGTTAAAACAAACATAAGGGGGTTTGAAAATCTAAAAAATTGAATATTCTACCGATTACTTTTATTACTTTTATTACTTTTATATAAAAATTAATTCTTTTTCCCTTTAAAAGTTTCTATATCATTATTATTGACGTGTTTATTTGAAATGTACTAGGACATACATCAGTGTGCTATATAATAGAAATGTTCAATATAAGATAAGCACGATTATTATGCTCTGTTACTCGGCTTATCACATGTTCTAATGGCAAATGAGGAGAAAATTCAAACTTAATGAAAGAAGCACAATATCTAAAGATAGGTTTCATAATATAAATAAAAATAGAGAATTCCCCTATGAGTACATAGGTGCAGGCTGAGAGAAAAAAGGCAGTGTAGCTATCAGGTTTGGGAATTATGGGGATTTGGGTCACTTTGTCATATAAACTATTTGTTTATTTGAATAGGCCTTCAGGGCCTATTCACGCCTTATCATGTCTATGCCTCTTGCATTTGATAATGGGGTATTTTTGTTCACACCCAACTTTATGGCTTGATACATCAGATAACATCAAGTTCAGGAAGGGCATATTAGGTTCCAGGGTAAATTGATGGCCCATAGTCAAGCATTCAGTGTCTACTAAGGCCCAGTAATAGGCCAAGAGCTGTCTTTCAAAAGGACAATAGTTATCTGTTGATGATGGTAGGGCCTTGCTCCAAAATCCTAAAAACTTGTGTTGTGATTCAACTTTGGAGGCCTCCGAAAGACACCAAGGAGCATCCCTATTTGTCACTGATGCTTCAAACATCATTGATCTGCCACATCATATGACCCAAGTAGCAGACCTGATTGGACAGAAGGCTGGATCAATTGCAGAGCCTTCTCTTATTCTGGGCCCCACTCAAAACTAGCAGCTTTTTGGGTCACTTCATAAATGGATTGGAGTAATATACCCAAATAAGGAATATGTTGATTCTGAAATCCAAAGAGGTCCATTATATATTCTGTCTTTTCCTTGATTGTAGAGGGGATACAAATTATCCTTCATTTTAGAAGGAGTATCTTGACATCTCCAACATCACTGACCTCCTAGACATTTCACTGAGATGGAAAGTCACCGAATTTTAGTTGGGTTTATTTCTCACCATCTGACACACAAATGTCTTACTAATCAGCACTGTGTCATAAATATACAAATAAACAAAAGGTGGAATCATCTTTGATATTTTAATTTCTTCTATGATTTTATATATTACTGAATTTCTCTAGGCCTGAATTTCCTTACTTACAAAATGAGTATAATTTCAGCTACATAATTGAGTTCTAAGAAAATAATAAATGCACAATAAAGATCTCTTATTATATTTTTGTTTGTGAGACTCTTGGTCTTATCATTCTGATTCTTAAGTTTTTATGTTTGCTATATTATTCCTTTAATTCTGTGTCTTTTTATACATGCCATGTCTATATTGCTTATTTTATTTGGATTTTCTGCACATCAATTTCAAAGTTGTATAGATTATTTTTTCTATTAGTGGATGGTCATAAATATCTACAAGATACATTTGAACCTACTTTTCTTTAAGTATGAGATAAAAGTTTTGCTTGCATGTATGGATTCCAGTCTCATATATTAAGATGATAAATCTTACACTATTTTTCTTACCCCTTACTCTTCATTTCTTATATACTTTGTCTTATCTTTGCAACTGATAAATTTTAACAAACTATTTGCTCAATTATTAATTGATCTTTTGATGCTAATTTTTGACTTTCACCATTTCTTAAGTATATTAACTATTATTGTTTAGACAACTCAAAGTCATTTTATTGTTCATTATCTATTTCAATGTTTATCAAATCAACAATTCTTCAAATTAACTTATGTTTTAGTTGGCCAAAGTATGTTTAAGAGTTCATTGTTTCTTTAGTAAGACCATTGTGGGAGTAAAATTTCTGACTCTTTGAGTATATGAGAATACATATTTGATTACTTTGCAAAGGAGTGGCAAATGGGGCAAAAAACTTCACTTAAAGGGAATATAGATTAACCTATAAAGTCAGTATAATTTATTTATAAAATAAAACATACATACACATCACTCACACACACCATATTATCATTATTACAATGGCCAAAAGCAGCTCCCATAAGTGCATGTACAGTAAATGCAGTAATTTCTGCTGGGAAAATTTAATGGACCATATAGGAATCAGAGGACACTGAGGGTGGGAAATCACTTATCAAAAGTTACTCTCCCACTGTAGTTTGTTGTGAGATGTTTATTTTTCTAACAGAGCTTATAAAGTAAGGACAAGGCATTTAATTAATGCACCATTCTGTCTAAAAGTAGGTGTTAATATGAAATTTTCTGTTTTAAAATAAAAATGTAAAAATCTAAGAATACACAGAATGCTTCTTTATTTACCATATGCTACATGGCCCTCAAAGCTTCCAGACAACAGTACATTGCCACATGAGAAAATGTAATAACATTCATACACTATCATTGGCAGATGACATTACATAATTCCAAAATGCTACTACTTCTAGAAAATTGTAGGGCTGATGATAAAGAGGTGAGGTCATCCTAATTGCCCTCCTCCCTTTTGATAGTTGTTTGCAGTAGAAGCAGCAGGAATATCCTAATGACAAAAACTGAAAAAATTAGCCAAATGTGAAAACAGGAGTTTGCTGCCCACCATGGACTTCTGCCAGTATAGCATATTCCTAAACTTCAATTGCACATGCTCAAGAATCATACTTAAACAATTGAAATGTATAGAATACCTATGTATAGGGATTTTCCCTTATTTCCCTACGGAAGAGAATAAAGCTGAAAGTGGGGAATACATTCAAAATTAAATAAAACATGTGGACAGATTCTCTGTCTTAAAGGAGCTTTGAATAATTTGAAGGGAAAGGTATGTGTAACACACCTTTGCATGGAAAGCTGGTGCTGGACAGACCAGACAAAAGCTATCAGCAGGTCTCACAAGATCTTTCTTTTTGAGAACTCATCCCAGTTGTGTTTGGACTGCAGTCTTTCAGGCTGATAATCCCGATTTTGTTACGAGTGTAATTTGACCCCATTCTTCCCTTCCCCCTTCAGTAATAGGATCCACCTCCTGAGTTTTAGCAGAGCACAGGGTTGAGACTGAAATTCCCAGACTGCTTTGCAGCTAATTGTGGTTACAGGACTAAATGTTGGTCAGTGGGATGAGGGAGGAAGTGATATGTGCAGCCCTAGGTCTCACTTCCTCTTTCTCCCTTTTTGTTGTCTGGAACAACTGGAGCAAAGGAAGCCCTGTGCTGAAATTATCAAGTTTCCTCTTAGCCATTGACTGTTCACCTTAATACTGGTTCCTGGTAGAGAAACAATCTTAGCCAAACCACTGCATTTGATATTATAACCCATAATCTGTACAGGTGGCTGCATGTACTGCAGGATTCATACCCGGATCGTTTTCTTTTCTTAAGTGACTGAATTGAGGATAGATTTTACCAGCTTAACTATTAGAGGTTAACCTTTGTCCCCATGCCCTACAAAGCATATGAAATGAATAAAGTTGAGGAGCCGATATATACAAATACTACATGTACTACAAATACTATATGTACAAATACTACCCAGGAGAAAGTGAACACGCCTTAAAAATGACAAACAAAATGCAAAGTGCCCTCAGATGCCAGAGTTAGGAGAGTTGGGAGAATAGGAGCAAGCCAATGGAGGACAGCATCTGGCCCAGGCCTTGCATGAAAGGTGCAAGTGGACACACAGAAAAGGGAGGTAAAGGAGATCCAGGGAATGGTGAAGTATGACCAAAAGCAGAAAAGAGTGGAGGCTCCATCCAAGAACTTTGAAATCTTGTTGAGATATAGCTTTGGATAATGAAAGGCAGTAGCCAGCAGGCCCTATGTTGGAAAGAGCTTGATTTCCAGGCCAACAATTTTGAGCTTTGGTTACCAGGAAAGAACAAACTCTTAAAGTTTTACGTAGAAAAGTTATTTTATTGGAGTTAAACATGGTTAACATACTTACATAAATTAAATAATGTGTTTAAACATTAATTTTTATACTCTTTAACACTAAATGTAAATACTACTTAACACTATTAAATTCTAAATGCTATTTAATATTAAATTTAAATACTATTTAATACTAGTGTAAAAAAAATTGAAGTCAAATATACAAAAGCAGGAAAAAATTCAAACTCCAACCCCCTAGGGGCAATCACTTTCATATGCAGAATATTTTCATTTTATTTTTCTGTGCCCTTTATGATTATTATTATACATATAATGCATATTTATTATAAAACATCAAAAATACCCAGACACTAAAATCAAAATAAATATTAGTCTAATCCAACCATCTAGAGTTTATCATTGCCATATATTTTCCAGGAAACTTTCATCATACACACACATACACGCGCGCACACACACACACACACACACATATCTTACATATATGTACATACACACACATATCAATTTGTAACTAAGAAATATGCTACAGCCTGGTATAAAGAGCTTTTTTCCAGAAACATATCTTACATTTTTCCATGTCAAGATTTACACTTGTTTTAATAGATGAATATTATCCCATCAATGAATGTGCCACAACCAAAGCTCTTACATTCACTGAGAAAAGAATAGCAGGATATGACACCAAATATAAAACATTGATAGCAACTTGAGTATTGAACAAGAGGGAATTGGCTAAATAAATTGTTTTTGAATAGGAGAGACTTGCGCATTTGTAATGCAGAGGAGAAGCAGCCAGTGTAGAAATAAGTGTTTATGTTGTTGGGAAGGCAGATGACTCTAAGGTATAATAGGCGGACATTTCACATTGTGACAAAGAAGAGTCAGTGAAATGAACACAAAGACTTCTCATGAAGAAGCACAGTATAAAGGAAGGGAGTATCAGCTGAAAGGAAGATTTGAGCAAACTTGGGGACTCGCTAGATACGGGTGATGAGGAAAGGACTTAGCCAAAGAGAATTCCAATGCCAACTCCAAAAGTCACTACAGGCTTCAATCCAAACTGGATAAACCTCCTGATCTGGGTTCACAAACCACGTTGTCTTGCCAATCCATGACTTTTAGACTAAATTCTAACTTTATCAAAATATTTGACCAGACAAAACTAAAGCTGGGAATTTTTAAATCATGTCAATGATCCTGCTTTCAAATATTATCAAAATAAACCTATTTGAAAGATAAACAATATCCCTTTTAATGTAATTATTTATATATGAATATTTTTTGTCATAAGTAGAAACAAGTGTGGGCCGCATGAGAAAAACAAATGACACTTTGGCTTTCAACGGGACAATCCTTTAGCACTGATCTGGGCTGGTGCAGTATTTAGTATACAGGGCTCAGTGCTCTTCTGACTTCTTCCAGTGAGTTGCCTTCCTTGAGATCTAAAATAATCTTCAGGCTAGACAGCAAGAGAAAAACTTGTTCTTTATTGGGCTTTGGCATGTTTCTTGTCGTTTTTCTTCATTATGCTTACCAACTTCATTCCAACCATAATTAACATCATGAGAGATAATTATCCACTTAAGAAAATCTTAATTTACAATTAACAACGCTTATTTTTACATTTTCCTCTATTAAATACAGGATAATCTATAGTCCATTATTCTCAAAGGTTAGCCCCCAGACTCGTAGCATCAGCATCACCTAGAAACTTGTTAGAAAAGCAGATTTTTGGTCTCCACCCCAGACCTTCTCAATCATAAATTCTGGGATTGGAGCACAGGAATATGTTTTCATAAGCTCTCTACGTGATTCTAATGCCCATCAAAGTTTGAAAACCACTTCCAGGGTGAAAACTGGTATCAGAAGACCATAAGGTATAGACTATGTTCATCCTAGACACAGTTCGATCTTTAGAAAAAAGAATTGTTTTACAGGCATACATCCAATTGTCTCTATCCTGCTAAATTTTGCTCTTATTCTGGTAGTATTTCTGTTTTAGTGTGGGTTTGGAAAAGGGAAAATGACCCTCAGATTGCCAATGAATGGCAAAAGGGAAAGGAAATACACTGACATATGTCAATCGGACCCAAACAATAAGTGAACCATCAAGACAAAAAAATTGTGTGCTTTTCAACATTGGAAAAATTAAGCCAGGACAAAAGTTGGAAGAGCATCTCTCAATAATTTTGGGGTGAGGGGACTTGGATTGATGGAGACTATAAATCTGGAAAGTATAAATTTGTCCAACTTAGTTTTCCGTAATACTTCAACTTGAAGATAAGTATCTAGGCACCTACTATATTCAGCTTTTGTGAGCTGTTGTGTGTTTCATTTTTCTAGTAACATACTGAGTCGTACCCTGTAACTTAAAACCAGGCGCTTCACTCCTAGAGCACAGCGGGACCTGGGCACGGGAACTGATCAGCAGAGCAGCAGGCTCCGATCTGAGAGGCTCTGGGCACCACCTCGGCAGGCTCTGGGTGGGGCGCGGAGAGCTATGACCTCTGCATGCGTGACCTGGCATCTGTGGGACCCTTGTGCTTAAGCAGCAGTCTACAGCTTGCTAGGCCCCAGCCACCGCCGCCTGCCTGCCTGGCCCTGACCCCACACTCCAGGTCAGGTTGGCCCGCCATCTACAGGGCCCCTGCTTCTGGCTCTGCAGCTCTGCTCAGAGGCTGTGCTGCTGGCTCTACCGCAGTCCTGGCTCAGAGGCTCCCACGCAGGAACAAAGCGGTCTTTCCCAACTGGGACGCTTGGGCTGGCCGCTTCGGCAGGCTCTGAGAGGAATGTGGAGAGCCCCATGATCTCTGAGCCACGGAGCCAACAACTGCCCACCCGACTTGGCACTAGTGGGACCTCGGCACCTGCAGCCTCTTGCTCACCCAGACTTCGCCTTCTGGGCCCCAACTGCCTACTGCCTACTTGGCCCTGCCCCTGCCATCTAGGTTGGATGGGCCTCCCATCTGCACAGCCCTGCTTTTGGCTCAGAGGCCTTGTTCAGAGGTTCTGCTCCAGCTCCTTCCTATTCCCAGCAGTGAGACTGTCACACCAGAGCCTGAGGCTCCACCCCTGTGCCTCCAGAAATCCTGCCAGGCCCGAGACACCATCTCAAGTCTCCAGCACCGCACCTGGACCCCAAGACCCCACCCCAGAGCCTCCACCATCAAACCAGGGCTGGAAGAGCTGCTCCAAAGTCCAACACCCAACCAAGCACCACCCCCCTCAAAGGCACCAGCACACTGTGACCTGCTTTGAACATTCGCCTACAACACAGAAACCCACAACAACCTTATCCAGCTGCTGCAGTTATCTCTGTGGGGAGACCCTGGATAGACAATCCCCACAACCCTAGCCTCAGTGAAGAGAATCTGTCCAGCTCCCAACTGGAACATCCTACAACTATCTGGAGAGTTCCCAGGAAGGAACAGGAGTGCTGCAAACCTATTAACCCAGAACTCAGAAAAGAGGGTTCAGATGAGAAGAAACCAGCAAAAGAACCCTGGAAACAAGAAAAAATCAAAACAGATCAACACCCTCAAAGGCTCACAACAGAGCTACAGCAGTGAACTACAATTACAAGGAAATTGTTCAAACGACAGAAATGGAATTCAGAATATGGATGGCAAATAAGATGAATGGAATTGAAGAGCAAGTTGAAAATCAACAAAAAAAAGCCCAAAAACTATTTCAGGAAATTAATGAAGAATCACTAAAGAGCTTGACAAAATTAGGAAAGGCTATAATAAAACTTAAAGAAATGAAAAAGTCTTTCAGGGATTTTCAAAATGCAGCAGAAAGTTTCAGCAACAGATTAAACCAAGGAGAAGAAAGAATCTCAGAGCTTGAAAACTAGGCTTTCGAGCTAAACCAATCATTTAAAGAGGCAGAGAAGAAAACAACAAAGGCAGAGTAATGACTTAGAGAGATATGGGACTACCTTAAGTGAACAAACACACAAATTATAGGTATCCCTGAGGAATAAGGAAGTGCTAAAAGCATGAAAAATCTATTTAAGGGAATTATTGTGGGAAACTTCTCCAGTATTGCCAGAGATCCAGACATCCAGATACAAGATGGTCATCAATCTCCAGGAAGATTCATAGCAAATAGAACACTTACAAGACACATAGCATTCAACCTGACCAAAGTCAAAGTGAAAGAGCAAATTCTACAAGCAGCTAAATGTAAGCAACAACTGACCTACAATGGAAAACCCATCAGGATAACAGCAGACTTCTCAGTGGACCTTACAAGCCAGAAGACAGTAGGCCCCTATCTTCAATTCTCTTAAACAAAGCAACTGCCAGCCTAGAATTTTGTATCTTGCAAATCTAAGTTTCACATTTGATAGAGAAATTAATTCTTTTCCAGACAAGCAAACACTGAGGTAATTCACCAAGTCCAGACATGACCTTCAGGAATTTCTCAGACCTGCACTACACAAGGATCAGCACAATGTACACCCACCAGTGTAAAAACCCCCAAAACTGAAGGTCAGAGTCCAATCACCACAAGGACTCAAGAGGTAAAACAGAACAATAAAGTTCTGCTCAACAGAAAGAACATAAATCCACTCCATTTATCAATAATTTCAATAAATGTGAATGGCTTAAACTCCCCACTCAAGAGACACAGGCTGGCTGAATGGATAAAAAAATATAAACCAAGTATCTGCTGTCTCCAGGAAACATATCTAAACCACAAAGACACATGCAGACTCAAAGTGAAGGGATGGAAAACAATATTCCTTGCAAATGGACACCAAAATAAAGCCGGTATAGCAGTTCTCATAGCAGATAACATAAACTTCAAATCAACAAAAGTAAAGAGAGACAAAAATGGTCATTATATAATGGTAATGGAAACAATTACAATTCAACAAGAAGACACAACAATTCTAAATATTTTTGTACCTAACACAGGTATACCCAGACACATAAGAAAAAAAAAAATCCTACTTAATCTAAACAAAATGGTAAACAGCAGCACTGTAATAGCTGGGGACTTCAACACCTTCTGACAGAACAGGACAGATCTTCCAAACAGACTATAAACAAAGAAATAATGGACTTAAAAAGAACTCTAGAACAAATGATCCTAACAGACGTTTAAGGAACATTGTACACCAAAACCACTGAATATACATTCTTCTCATCAGCCCATGAAACATTCTCTAAAATTCATCATATCCTAGGCCACAAAATATGTCTCCACAAATTCAAAAAATTAGAAATTATACCATGTGTCTTCTCAGACCACAATGGAATAAAATTAGAAATCAACTCCAAGAAAAACACTTATCTCTGCACAAAGTCATGGAAACTAAACAACCTACTGCTGAATGATAATCAGGTCAAGGAAGAAATTAAGATGAAAATCAAAAGATTCTTTGAACTAGATGATAAATAGGACACAAGTTATATGAATCTGTGGGACACAGCTAAAGCAGTCCTGAGAGGAAAATTCCTACCTATAAATACCTACATCTCAAAGACAGAAAGATCACAAACCAACAATCTAATGAATCATTTCAAGGAACTTGAAAAAGATGGGCAAACCCATCTCAAACCCAAGATAAGAAAAGAAATAGCCAAGATCAGAGCAGAACTAAATGAAATCAAGAACAAAAAAACTATACAGAAGATTAATGAAACGAAAAGTTGGTTCTTTGAAAAGATAAACAAAATTGACAGACCTCTCTGTAGATTAAGCAGAAGCAGAAAAGAAAAGACTCTAATAAGCTAAATCAGGATTGACAAAGGAGAAATTACAACTGTTGCCATGGAAATACAGAATATCATCTCTGAATACTACAAAAATATCTACACACTATCTGGGTGATGGGCATACTTATAAATTTGATTCAAATGGTACAAAAGCAATTTATGTAACCAAAACATTTCTACCCCTATAATATTCTGAAACAAAAAATGTTAAATAAATTTTGAAAATAAAAATAAAATTCAAGAGCTAAAAAAATGAAGTCAGCCCCAGGGCCTTACAACTAAGAATGTAATTAAGAAAGGAATCACAGACTAGAAGTGCTATTCTAAGAACTGTCAATTATTAATAATAAACTACAAATGCTTGAGGTGTAAGTGCTTTCTGTTCCTTCTGAAGAGTACTGAGTTTTACCAGGGATGATAGAGCAATATTAGTGGGAATTAAAGTTTCCCTCTTTATTTATGTTTATTTATTTCAATAATGCCCTGTTTATTTGTTAACTTTTTTGGTTTCTGTTGAAAATATTAATTAGCAAGGAACAAATGTTTTTGTCTAAAGTTTCCCACAAAGGTCTCTTTTTTCAAGAAAATACAATTTTTAGATATTTTTGGATAGGGCATTTAATGGGCCAGAAAAAGTTTATCAGGGTAGAAATTTGCTATAAAAAGACATTTTTAGTTCCTGCAAGAACCAGTTATCACTCAAACAAACAAAGGTATGACATGTCAGAATGGGCATCTCCCTGCATCAGTTTCAACAGTGGCACCTACTAATAGTTACCAGAGTGTCAAAGTGAGGTGAGACCTCTCACACACATTTTCCGAATTTCAAAAGAAATGATACTGAGTACCTGTTCTGAACCTCTGGACCATGCAGGCCATCGAGGATATAAAGAGAGGGAAAGAAGGGAGAAAAAGAAGGTTGTTAAAAAAAAAATTTTGAGACCTCTGTGCTGTGAGTTCCCACACCACCTCTCTTTAGGGAAAAGGAGAGAGATATTCCCTCTAACCTCCAGCCTTGTGAGGTTTCAAGGGAACCACCAGGAGCTTTGAAATGTATTCCCTATATTTAAGAGACAGAGTAGTCTGATGTCTGGCTTATGCCAGAAAGAGTCTTAATCATAGATTAATGCTAATAACCTATGGCCTGGATCCTATCTCCTTTCAGAAAAATGAAAGGAGAAATGAAAGTGTCTCGTACTAATTTTGGTATGTCTATCCCCAACCCTGATTAAGTGTCTATTCTCACTCTATAGTTTAGAGTATAATTTGAAACAGAATAAATAGGTACTATTTTTTTCCCTTTCAAATATCAAAACAATAAAATCAGACTCTTTTCAGAATTATTTTTGATATAATTTACAACTCCTTCTCTCATGTCCAGAGAATCTAAAAAGAACAAAAAACACTTTTTAAAAATATTTTCAATAAAAGCTGTTTATTATGGTTTCTTAAAACTCATTAGAGTTTCTATTTTGCTACATTTCAAATTTGTGGGATTACTTTGTATAAAGAATATTTACTTTAATCTACAGATTATTTTTCAAATACAATTATCCCTTGGTATTCATGGAGGATTGTTTGCAAGATAACAAAATCTGCAGGTGCTCAAATCATATAAAATGGTGCACTGTATTTTCATATAACCTATGCACATACTCTCATACAGTTTAAATCATCTCTATATTACTTATGCTTAATACACTGTAATTTTATGTAAATAGTTGTTGCTATGCTGTATTTTCTATTTGTATTATTTTTATTTTGTTTTTAATATTTTCTTTTTCTTTTTTTTTTTTTTTGACACAGTGTCTCACTTTGTTGCCCAGGCTAGAGTGCCATGGTGTCAGCCTAGCTCACAGCAACCTCAAACTCCTGGGCTCAAGCAATCCTACTGCCTCAGCTTCCCAAGTAGCTGGGACTACAGACATGTGCCACCATGCCCGGCTAATTTTTATATATATATATATAGATATAGATATATATATATATATGTGTGTGTATATATATATATATGTATATATTTTTTAGTTGTCCAGCTAATTTCTATTTTTTTAGTAGAGACGGGGTCTCACTCTTTCTCAGGCTGGTCTCGAACTCCTGAGCTCAAACGATCCGCCCACCTCGGCCTCCCAGATTGTTTTTAATATTTTCGATCAGCTGTTAGTTGACTCTGCAAATGTGCAACCTCAAGATTCAGAGAAACAACCCTATTGGTTACTTCTCATTTGGCAATTTCCTAGGATTCCTTTGCTTGACTAAGAGCTTTTATTTTGTTTAAAAAATAGAGATACAAAATGTTTTTCAATGTTTAAAAGAACCACCATACTTTCCTTTTGTCCTTGGATAAACTGTAAAAAGAGCAGTTACTAAGTTTCAAAGTTTCGTTGCCTTGTCCTCTGATGACATTGATTAAATTTTGGAAAAAAGTTATATAGAACTCTTTGAGTCAAAATTAGATGACTAGAATGCCAGCTATATATACTACCTTTTCAGTTTCTTCTATTAATAAGAAATAAATATGCAATTTAAGTTTCTTCTTAGCTCCTTAGTCATTTAGTAAGAATAAGCACATATCTTATCTCTCTGCTCTAGTAATGGAGAGATAATGGTCTAATTAGTCAGAAATCACTTGAAAACAAGAGCACAATAGAAGAAACCCACACACTTCCAAAGAATTGGGGAGAAAGTAAATGCAGTCTTAAAAATGTTGGTGAGTGAGTGTGCCAGTGAGTTTTCATGAGTGGTGTGGGTGGTTCGAGAATAAGGAAGAGACAAAGGGGGAAAAATATTACCACAGAAAAACTCACCATCACTTATCCATCAGCCTTAACACACACACCCCCCTCTCTCTCACACACCCACATACTCTGTATGAGATATTACATCAGTCATGACACAGCTGTCCAGGGCCTCTTTTGGATTCGTTTTTCATTTTATTTAATTTACACACAATATTATGCACAGATCTTAAGTTTACAATTTCATAAGTCTTAAAAAATGTATGCACCGTGTAATCATCACCCCAATTAAGATATAGAACATTTCCGTCACTTTGGAAGGTTCTTTATGACCCTTTCCAGTCAATCAGTCCCCTCTTGGAATGGTTTATGTGTCAACCTGATGGGCCAGGGCACCTGGATATTTAGTCAAACATTATTCTGGATGTTTCTGTGAGGATGTGTTTGGACGAGATTTACATCTGAATCTGTGGGCTTTGCATAAAGCAGATTGCCCTCCATGATGTGGGTGGGCGTCATCCAATAAGCTGAAGGCCTGCACAGAACAAGAGCTGACCTTGCAGAGCAAGAGGGAATTCTCCAGCCGACTGCCTTCTGACTTCATCTACAATGTTGGCTCTCCCTGATTTTCCAGCACACTGCCTTTGAACTCAGACTGCAGCTCTTCCTGCCAGCCTCTCCCATCAGATTGTGGACATGCCAAGACTCTAAATCACATGAGAAAATTTTTTAAAATACTCTTTCTCTACAGATACACATCCCATTGGTTCTGTTTCTCTGGAGAATGCTAATATACCTCCCCTTCCATGCAATCACTGATTTGTCTTACCATAGCTGAACAGCTTTCTCACTTTCATTCCCTTTAGAATAAAAGCCTCTTCACCTGACATTTATCCAAACCTATTCTTCTCATAGTAACACTAAAACATGAAAGCTAGCATAATATTTAAATTACATTTGCTTTTTTAAAAAGGTTTACTGTAGTATAATTTACTCAATAGAAAAATTCACTCTTTTTAGGTGTGTAGATAGATCTTGACAACGTGTGCACATAGTTGTGAAACCAGTACCACAATCAAGATACAGAATATTTCCATCGATCCCAAAAGTTTCTGATGTCACTTTGCAGTCCATCCTCTCTTCCTATTCTCAGCCCCTGGCAACCACTGACCTGCTTTCTGTCCCTATGGTCTCTCATTTCCAGAATGTCGTATAAATGGAATTATACCATATATAATCTTTTATATATGGCTTCTTTCACTTAGCGTAATGCTTTTGAAACTCAATCATGTTTGCATGTGTAAGTAGTTCTTTTTTATTGCTGAGTTATAAGATTCCACTGTATGGATATATCTCAATTTGATTATTCACTCACTCATTGATGTGCATTTGGAGTATTTCCAATTTTTGGTAATTATGACTAAAGCTGCTTTAAGTATTCTCAAAAGAGTTGTGCAGACATGTGTTTTTATTTCTCTTGTTTAAATACCTAGGAGTAGGATTATTAGGTTGAATGATTAACTTTATCAGAAACCACCAAATTGTTTTATAAAGTGTTCTTACCATTTACATTCCCAGCTATAATATATGAGTGTTCCACTTGCTCAACATCCTTATTAGGACTCTGGATTAGGATTAAGAATCATCCTAGGA
Source organism: Avahi laniger (assembly GCA_963575035.1). Classification (NCBI taxonomy): domain Eukaryota; kingdom Metazoa; phylum Chordata; class Mammalia; order Primates; family Indriidae; genus Avahi; species Avahi laniger. The sequence continues at coordinate 12,287 of CAUYSK010051731.1, read as the reverse complement.
TGTATGTACTACTGTTCTATCTTTGTGGGTTTAATTTGAGCTTTTCTAATGACTAAAGATGCTGAGCTTCTTTTCATGTACCTTTTGGCTATCTGAAGTGGCCAGCCTCCAAGATGGATCCGAACTGATCCCTAGGTGCTAGTATTCGCACCTCTATGCAGTTCCTTCCTAAATGTAACAGACTGTGTAGTGGATAGCATGTTGCAGAAATGACGGTGTGCTACTTTTGAGTCTAAGTCATAAAAGTCATTGCTGCCTCCTCCCTCATGTCTTTTGGCTCACTCACTTTGAGGGAAGCCAGTTGCCATGTCATCAGGACTTCTAAACAACTCTGTAGAGAGATCCATGTGATGAAGAACACAGGCCTCCTGACAAAAACCAGCACCAACTTGCTAGCCAAGCAAGGGAGCCATTTTGAAAGCAGATCCTCAAACCCCACGGAAGGCTCAGATGACTTGTAGACTTGGCCAACATCTTGGCTACAATGTGAACAAAAAGCAGAACAACTCAGCTAAACTGCTCCTGTTTCCTGAGCTATAAGAACTGTGAGATAATGTTTATCATTATTTTGTGACACCAAGTTTTGTGATAAATTGCTATACAATAATAAATAACTGACACACCATTCATGTCTTCTTTTTGGAAAAATATCTGTTCAAACTTTCAATCTATTTTTTAAATTTAAAATTTGCTTTCTTGTTATTTGAGTTAAAAGAATTCTTTATATACTTTGGTTATAAGTTCTTTATGAGATATGTGTTTTACAAATATTTTCTCCCAGTTTTTTGGCATTTTAAAAATAATTTTCTGGCCGGGCGCAGTGGCTCACGCCTGTAATCCTAGCACTCTGGGAGGCCGAGGCGGGTGGATTGTTTGAGCTCAGGAGTTCGAGAGCAGCCTGAGCAAGAGTGAGACTCTGTCTCTACCAAAAATAGAAAGAAATTAATTGGACAGCTAAAAATATATAGAAAAAATTAGCCGGGCATGGTGGCGCATGGCTGTAGTCCCAGCTACTTGGGAGGCTGAGGCAGTAGGATTGCTTGAGCCCAGGAGTCTGAAGTTGCTGTGAGCTAGGCTGAGGCCACGGCACTCACTCTAGCCAGGGCAACAAAGTGAGACTCTGTCTCAAAAAAATAATAATAATAAAAAAATAATAATAATTTTCTTAACAGCATCTTTCTAGAGAAGTTTTATATTTTGATGAAATCCAATTTGCCTATCTGCTTCCCTGATTCATGGTTTTGGTGTCCTGTCTAAGAAATCTTTGCTTAATGAAAGATCACAGACTATTTTCCTTCAGAAGTTTTATATAAATTTAGGTTTTACATTTAGATATATGGTCCATTTTGAGCTATTTTTTAAATATGGTGTGAGTTCACTTTTTTGAGTATCTAATTGGTCCAGCATCATTTCTCAGAAAAATTATTCTTTCTCCATGAAAGAATAAATTTATAGTACCTTTAGCAAAAATTAATTGACTATCTCTTTAATAAATGATGCTGGGAAAACTGGATATCCCTGTGCAGAAGAGTGAAACTAGACCCTTATCTTTCTCCATATACAAAAATCAAATCAAAATGAATTAAGGACTTAAATCTAAGACCAGAAACTATTAAAATACTAAAAGAAAACATTGGTGGAATGCTTCAGGACATTGATCTGGGTCAGAATTTTTTGAGTAATACCACCTAAGCACAGTCAACCAAAGCAAAATTGGACAAATAGGATCACATCAAGCTAAAAAGATTCTACACAGCAAAGGAAACAATAAACAGCATATAAAATGGGAGAAAATGTTTGCAAACTGACAAGAGATTAATAAATTGAATGTATAAGGAGCTCCAACAACTCAACAGAAAAAAATTGAATAGTCCAATTAAAAAATGGGCAAAAGATCTGAATGGACATTTCTCAAAAGAAGGCATACAAATGGTCAACAGATATATCAAAAACTGTCTAGCATCAGTAGTCATCAGAGATACGTAAATCAAAACTATAATGATATATCATCTCTCTCCATTTAAAATGGCTTTTATTAATAATACAGGCAACGATGAATGCTAGAGAGGATGTGCAGAAAGGGGAACCCTCATACACTGTTGGAGGAAATGTAAATTAGTGAAATCACTATGAAGAACAGTTTGGAGTTTCCTCAAAAAACTAAACATAGAACTACCATATGACCCAGTAATCCCACTGCTAGTTATATATCCAAAAGAAAGAAAATCAGAATATCAAAAGGATATTTACACTCTTATGTTTATTGAAGCACTATTCACAACAGCCAAGATTTGGAATCAATCTAAGTATCCATCAGTGGATGAATGGATAAAGAAATTGTGGTACATATACACGATGGAATGTTATTTAGCCATAAAAAAAGAATGAAATTTTGTCATTTGCCAAACATGGATGGAATCAGAGAACATTATGTTAGTGAAATAAGCCAAGCACAGAAAGACAAATTTCGTATGTTCTCACTTGTATGTGGGAGCTAAATATTAAAATAATTGATCTCATAGAGACAGAGACTAGAATGACAGTTACCAGAGTCTAGAAAGGATAGTGGGGAGGGGGGATAAAGTGGGGATGGTTAATGGGTACAAAAATGTAGTTAATAGTTAGACAGAATGAACAATATTTGGTAGCACAACAAAGTGACTCTAGTTAACAATAAGTTATGGTATACTTCAAAATAACTGAAAGAGTGGAATTGGAATGTTCCCAATACACAGAAATGATATATGCTTGAGGCAATGGATACCCGAATTATTTTTCTTTGATTAATACACATTGTATGCCTCTATCAAAACATCACATGTACTTTATAAATATAGACAACTTTTATGTACCCATAATAATTAAAAACAAAAAAAATTAAAAATCAGTTGACTATATGCATTTGCTTTTATTTCTAGACTCTGCTCAATTCCTTTGGTCTGTATGTCTATCCTTCTACAAACATTGCTTTATCTTGATTACTGTAGGTTTATAGTAAGCCTTAAAATCTGGTGATATGAATCATCTAATTTTGTTTTGCTTTTTCAAAATTTATTTGGCTATTTACTTTTCCATATACATTTTAAAATGCATTTTTCAATTTCTATTTAAAAAGCCTGCTAAGGTTTTGATTGGAACTTTATTGAATGTACAGGTCAATATGGGGATAATTGTGATCTTAATATTGATCTCTCTGATGCATGATAAATCTCTCCATTTATTTAGTTATTCTTTGAGTTCTCTCATTAATTATGTATAGCTTACCTGGGTAAGGGATTTCAAATTGCTAAATATTTCTTTAAAAAATTTATTTGTTTTAGTATGGCAAGCATACTACAGAGTAATTGCCTGGGAAAAATAGAAATTGCCAAATATTGAATTAGCACTACCCGCCCTGGGATCAGAATCTTAAGACACAACAATAAAACTTTGGTGATTTCCATGATCCAAGATGAAAAACAAAGAAGAAAGTCTTATACTGTAAGTGATAGTGGGGATTTTTCTCCCTCACATTAAACTCAGCTAATTCAAATTCAGCTGGAATTTACATGATTGAATGGTCAGAATCAAATGTATGGCTTAAATAGAAAACACGAGTCAGTTGCACCAGGCATTACAGGCTCGGATACTTGAATCCCAGTGTTTCCTACAATCAAATTTTGTAGCAAATCTTGATTCTACCTTGAAAATTTAGGAGCCATCTGCCTGAGAAAGTCTGTGTATTCCCCTCTTCGGTCCTCTGGGATTCAGATTTTTGGTATGTTTTTCTAGTTAAGCCTTGTCAACCTAAAATAAATAATTTATTAGTTCTAGTGAAGATGTAATGGTAGAAGAATAAGCAGCATAATACAGTTTATAAAAGGACTTTTTAAAAAGTATTCATCTATGTGAAGAGCTTTCTTCAGTGCCTACCTATAAATCATCATGGAAAACCAATAGGGACTGTGCACAGTATTAAGGTCCACTGGGAACGTAGGCAAAATACCTTTGCCCACCCTTTGCCAGCTCCCGCAGAGCGATATCATACCAGGGAACAAGTGGCAAACACACAGATGTCTACCCTCTGCAAATTCCCTGATCTCTCTATCTCTGTTCATACCTTCCTCTTTGTAAGGTGTATTTGCTGTATTATTGAAGAATATTCAGTTCTTTTTTAGAAGAATAGAAAAGCAAATGGAATTGTTGAAACTCTTAAGAAACATTAAATATAAATAGTAAGTATAAAAGTAGCTCGTGAGATGCAAGAGAAACTCATAGCAGGTGTTAGACATGGATAGCAAGTTAATAACTTGTGAGCTATGTCAGACATAAAATGAAGAAGAGCATAAGTGTGTTAAACATAGGTGGGATGGAAAGACCAAAAGACACCAAAAATTTGTGATCTGTGAAATACTGATCACACTTATGTGCACATATAGTAGTAACATTCATTGGGTGTCTGGCGGTGGGAGCGGGGAGGAGTAGATGGGTATATTCACATATAACCAGTGTGATGCGCACCGTCTGGGGGATGGACAAACTTGAAGCTTTGACTCAAGCAGGGCAAAGGTAATATATGTAACCTAAACATTTGTACCCCTGTAATATGCTGAAATAAAAAAAAAAAAAAGAAATGTTGATCAGTTAAGAGATATACCAAGTATAATGTTCATGAGACACTGAATATTCATGAGATTTTAAATAGCCCCACCCATTGGTGACACCCATTCTGGCCCAGCTGTCCTCTGCCTGAGACAAGCAGATAGAATCCATAGTTGCTCAGCAAGCTACTGTGGAAATATTAGCTTGAGGTCAGGCATAAATGCAACCATTTGTTGACTGGGCACCTTCCATCTGCTGAGTCCCTTGCTCAGCCTCAACTCTGGTCTGGTCTTTGTAATCACACACTCAGTGGAAGTGGAGAGGGCTTACAAGGTGGTACAAAAGATAAGACCTGGACACCTTGTGTGACACAGAGTTCCCACAGCATGGTCCTTCTAATCCTCCAACTTCTCCTAAGTATGTTAGCCCACCCCATCTCCTTCCTTTTGCTTTTCATTCTATGTTTTACATTGATTTAGTTAACCGCAAGGTTTGATGATTTTAGTTTGGTCTCTGAGTCTTTCTGTTCTGTGACCTTGAGGATGCCTGGTTGTGTACTTGGAAGCTATCATTGCACCAAAGTCATTTCCTGTTTCCTTTCCACTCTGTCCCTCTATCTCCAGTGTTGACTCTCAGCCTTGCTGTCAAGGTTGGGGCAGAATTTAAAGATTCCAGCAGGATCCAGATGATGCCGTTGAGCTCCCCACACTTAACAGCCTTTTTCTGTTCTCTCCACCTAAACCATGAAGTGCCTTTCCACACTTGAGACTTTTTAAGACAAGTAGGCTAATTTTCTTTACATAATCTCCCACTCTTTTATTACCTTTAGTTGCCAGTTGTCCATTTTATTATTTTATTTTTTGTGTACTTGTTTACTTATATTTGGTTTATTTTATCATTACCAAACCCAAACTATTAATGGAATTAAATAAGTTGTTAGCTCTCTAATAAAGAAATATGACACAGTGCATACTTTTTGCTCCATAATTTGATCAGTGTCATTTGACTGAACACAGGGAGTTCATCAGAAGGAAATTCATGTACCCAACAAGGGGAAGCAGAGAAAGGTGAGGGATTCTTACATATTTCATATTTCTAAGTATGATTCAGTTAAGAAAATTTTTCCTCTTTGAGGTAAAAGAATGACATGTTACCTGTAAGCTGGTTTTATAATTTCGTATGTTGTGGATTCTTTAGTCATGAACATCAGGAGTGGGTAAAAGTCAATAGATCCTGATCTAAGTAGTGGAACTGAACTTCACAAAGGGATTTTTTTTCCCTTCTGTGTAAACTAAAAGTTGATTGTAAAACTTCAATTCCAAAAGCTTTTTTACTTACCACTATTTGACTATCTTATCATAAACAATTTTGCTATTTTAGACCATTGTTGGAAAGATTTAACTTCTTGAAAGTCTTCCTTCCTCTGCTGTCCCCAGTCACCAGTTCCCTGTTTCACAAGGACCAAATGTTTTTAGTTTCTTGAATAGGAGAAATTAGAGAAAATAGCAAGACTCAAGCCACTCAACAAAATGTAATTTTTATACTATTCCCAAGTCTGGTGAGCATGAGTGGAAACAATTTAGTCAATTTCCATCAAAATATATTCTAATATTTTTATCATTAATAATAAAGTATAAAAGTAATTGACAAGTTTTTGGTACTTTGTAATATGCAAATACATTTTTAAATTATATTTTTGATACTTATTGAAATTCCTTGAGAAATAAATATTATACTATAAGCTCTGTGATTATGGACAAGTCCCTTAGCCTCTCTGTGCCTCAGTTTCCTTGCCCTATAAAAATGGAAATAATAATAGTACCTACTTTATAAGGATATTATAAGGATTAAAATAATGAATGCATTTAAGGTACCTAGAATAAATACTTGCACCTAATAATTTGAATCTCCTTTTTTGTGAATTATTAGTGTTTTTTTTTATTTCTCCGTGACATGTTTATGTCATTTTTTAAAAAATAACGTTATAAGCACTCACTATGCATAAGAGTTATAAACCAGTTGTAAAGGTAATGATATCTTAAATTAGATTTTATTGAATTCTTACTATGTTTCAGGCATTCTGCAAAGTATTTTAGCTAGATAATTTCATTTAATACTCCAAACAACCTTTTGAGTAGACATTATCATTACCCTCATTTGATAGACAAGAAATCGAGACTTAGAATGATTAATTTCCCCAAGGTTGCATAGCTAGAAAATAGATCTTAAATCAATGAGTTCATCTATTTGTATCTCTAAAGCTCATAATGTTAATATTATATTTTAGTGTCCATTTGTCACAACTTCTTAAAACATTTCTCCACTCTATAATTTGCCTTTGAGCTTTGTTTATATTAGTTATGACACCAATGTTTCATTTTTGTATGGTAATATCTAGCAAATGTTTTGTAGCTTCAATGCATTTATGCTTAAAAAAGGATTTCCTACCTTCCCACCCCAAGATACGATAAATATTTGGCAATATTTTCTAGTTGTTTTGCAGTATCTTTTATTTTATTTATATTTAATTCATTGATCAATTTGGTATCTATTTTCCTTTTGTGAATACAAAATTAGGGATAACTTGATTTTAACCCCAAATAATTGCCTAATTGTCCTAGCACCATTTCTTGTATAACTCTTCCTTTTACTAATATGTAAATTCACTTTAACCATACAAAATGAAGCTGAATTCTTATTTATAAATTTGAATTAGGGGAATTTGAAAACATACTCTACTATAACAATATTAGTAAAGCAGCACTATGCAGAACATTTAATGTCTGCACTCTAACATTAAAAATCTCTTAAGAATATTGTCATTTCAAAAAGCAACATAGGAAAAAATGGTAATGCCTCAGGGCCCCTGCATTGCACAATGTGATATTCGGCCTGTAGCATAGCGTTGCATATTCTGGTAAACGTTGTGTATTTTGGTCTATGCAGCCCTGGTGGTGTGACCAACAACTGTAACTTTGACTGGTGTGTTAGATTAGGCTACTCTAAAAACTGCTCCTCCCCTCAGATTCAGGTGCAAATGGTTGATTTGGGAGATGATCTCAGGAAACACTGCAGGGGAGCGAGGAATTGAAAAAGCAAACAACCAATAAAGAGTGCATTTTCAACCCTTTATCACTGTGGGTAACTGGAGCTTCAGCCTACTGAGAGTTCTGGGAGTCAGTGTGGACCTGGTTCCTAGGAGTTGTCTAACAGAGTAAGCGAGTTGGAAATTTTAGTTAGCAACTCCCATCAGAGAAGGGCGAGAGTGTGGGGGGTAAGAGTGTCTAGCTATACTGCTCTGTCTAGTCTAGCATCTATTTTATCTTCTCTATGTAGTCTAGGGTGACTATTCTGATCTATTACTCTGCAAATCTACTCTTGCACTACTGCAACATTTTAATCATGATGGCTATACATTTTAAGATAAATCCCTCCTCTTTACATCTTTTTTAGGAATGTTTTTAGATAGTCTTATTCTTTCAGATGAAATTTAGAATTTTGCAAGTCCTACACCCATCCCAAAAAAATCCTATTGTTAGTTATGTTAGGATTTCAAAAATTAATTTGGTAAGAATCGGCCTCTTTTAAAAAAGAAAGCAGTCTTCCTATATAAATCCACGTTATGTACTGCATATTAAAGACTTCTTTTATACCTCTCAACATACTGCTGTAACTTTATTCATGGGCCCATGCACATATTTTGGAAGATTGTTCCTGGGTGTGTTATAAGCTTTGCTTTTTGCTATCCAATAAAGAATATCCTTGCCCTCTCTACTCATTATATATTTTAGCTAGATATAAATTGTATATAAGAAAGTTATAGATTTTTATAAATTTCTTTTATTATATCTATTTTTTTAATTCTAACTTTTTTCTATTATTTTCTTGTGCTGACTAGATTATGATCAAATCATCTTCAAAAATAATCATCCTTTCCACCTTCATAAAATTCTATCGTTAAACATTAATATTTATTCCTGTTAACCAAAGTGTCATCTGTAAGGTGCAATATCCTTTGTAAGATTAAGGACATATTTGGCCTTTATCAGTCATTCTTAACTTATTAATGTGAATTCACTGATCAAATCCTTTCTAGGAGAATATTTCATTAAGACAGTGTCTTAGGGAAAGGAGAGAAAGTACTACGAGAAAGAAAAAGCTGGAAGTTGTGTCTAGGCCTGTGGAGGGTGGATATGAACAAAGGTGCTAAACTTGGCTGGGGAAATGCCAAAGAAGATTGTCCTCTCTTTTGCAGTGATGATTAGGGAATGCCCTGTTCTCAAGTGACCTTTTCTCTCATCACTCTGGCCATTTCCCAGGTCTTGATCTAGCTACTGCTTCCACTCCACTTGATGACAAGAAAGAACCGAGTGACAAATGCTTTTACAAGGAGCTTGGCTCAATACCCACACATTTCCTGAATTGCCCAGGGCTACATGCTTGGGATATGAATAATAGAATATTCAGGATTTGATTATTAAACTACTGGATTATGAAGCATGTTCTCTAAGTTTCTGGAACTTAGCACATACAAAAACAAAAAGCTTCATTACTTCTCACTCTGGTGGCCTAAGATCTTCAATGTTTTTTCAAAAAGTACTGTAACTTAACAGAACAAGCAGATAACTTTAGATAGAAGATTAACAACATCTTAAATAATTTTAGATAACAAGTAGGAAGAATGTCTACTATCTGCAAACTCAAAACTTCTCTCTCACCAAACACCATATGGTTGAAAATTAGGAAAAAAGAAAAGGAGGAAGGGAGGGAAGCAAAGAGGGAGGAACAGAGGAAGAGAGGAAGGAAAAAAGTAAAAAAAAAAAACAACAAAAAACAAACAAAAAAAAACCTCTTACAAAGCTATTAAATTAAGTGATTTTTCTAATTCTCACTTCTGTATTTTACTTTTTTTTTTTCTTTAATCACTATGCTCTTCTGTGAGCCATCTTGAAAATCTTTGAGGAAATAATATTTGGGGGATTTTCCAGATGGAAGTACCTTTCTGAAATCTACAAAAGCCTGAGAAAATTATTACCTTTAGAAAATACTTAGACTAAATCTCAAAAACTTGCTTTCAGACTCAAGGATCTAAGACTTTACAAAATTATTCAGGAATAGCTTTTGTGATTCTCTTTTTGGTAAATGAAATAAGATTAATATCATCTAATGCTTTAGAAATCTTAAGGCAGAATATGAAAAGTCCTAAAATATAAAGCTAGAAGTACATATTTCTTAATTAGAATCAAGTGAACACTGTCCATGATTTTCTTATCCATCCAAGTCAACCCCTTAAAATCCCAGGTATCATAGAGTTGGCTGTTAAAAAAAAGAAAATAAATTAGTTAGCATTACACAAATATTTAATTTTAAACATTTATATACAAAAAGTGAATAAATATCACTAAGTCTTAATTATATGTTCAAAAATATTACTGTTTTAGTATCTTTCAATGGACCATGGTTCTTGCGCAAGATGCTGATTAACACATGATAAGTGAGAACTTTAATCTTGATTTAGTTTTAAAACAACAGATTAATTTATACAATGAGGCAAATTTTGAATCAAAATGAAATCATTTTTATATTTTACAGAAAAATTGTCGTATTCTCTATCACCTAAAATTATCTAACACCTTCCATATTTTGTGCTGTCCTGATAATTTAACCTATTCTGTGTATAATGAAAATGGATGTCTGATAATTCAAACTCTCAAAAATAAAAAAGGTCTTCAAAATGCAATTTGCTACCAGTTAGTGCAATGAATGTCTAGCCATTGAAGTTTGACTCATCAAGCACAAACATCTGTGCCCCAGAATAATTTATGTAATTGCAATTACACAACTAATCTAAAAGATTTGATAAACTATATCAAACTTCTATGTTCTTTTACTTACGAATAACTCATGTTTTGGTTTCCTTTTATATAATAAAGAATTTGGCTGGCTTTTCTCCCTGGTTAGTGGGAATATTTTCTAGACCCTTGAAATTTCCAAAGTGATAGGCATATCTTTGTTATTCCTGCTGGGCCTCTGGGAGCACACCTGAGCTTATGCTAATGAAGTGATTCCTGATAGGCCCTTTGGTAATTTATACTAATGAGATGATTGAGGGTGAGGATCTAGTCAGACAGAAAGACCAACTATGTGATTATAGAGGATTATAGAGTTGAGGTTTTGAGCTAGATGATAGCCTAACATCTGGGAAGGTGGAGGCGTGGGAGATTGAATTCAACCACATAGCCAATGATTCAATCAATCAAGCCTACATAATGAAACCCCAGTGAAAACTCTGGACACTGAAGTTTGGATGCGCTTCCATGGTTGGAATACATACTGTCATACACTGATGTGCTGGAGGGTAACCCATCCTGACTTTGCAGGGAAATGATAATGGAATCTTTGTGTCTGGGACATTCCCAGACTTTGCCCTATGCATCTTTCCCTTTGGATAGTTCTGATTTGTGTGTTTTTGTAACTGTGTTTTCCTGAGTTCTGTCAGTCATTCTAGAAAATTATCACACCTGAGAATTCCTGAGAACCCCTGAATTTGTAGCAAGATGGTCAGAGTGAGGGTGGCCTGGGCTCCCCTGCACTTGAGGCTGGTGTCTGCAAAGAGGGAAGTCTTGTGGAAGACCATGCCCTTAATTCATGGAGTTTGGCATAGTTAGTGTCAGAATCCACTGCAGTTCTTTTCTGATGGAAACCAGATCATGTTCTAATGACATTCGTCTAAGTTCTTTAAGCAATTTCTTTTTTGCTTTCCATTTTCTATTAGTGAGTCTACTTAGTGATTTTATAGGTAAATTGAGAGATTGAGATAGTGTTTTTTAAAAGATATAATTAGGTTTAGGAGGTCAAAACTTTTACCATCATTCTATTACCTTCTGAGAGGGTGCGGTGAAGTTCTTGCATCAGGAATCAGGATTCATTTCCATAAGCCATGTCCTCAAACACCATCTTAACTTTGCTAGCTGTTTTAATCTCCCAAGTTTGTTTAAAAATTTATTTTTTTACTTTTAAAAGAAACCACATTTCTTACGATGATTATCAGAATGAACTGATTTAAAAAGCAAAGTTTTCTTATATTAGGTCGGTGCAAAAAGAATTGTCGTTTTAGCATTGTTGAGATTTGCCCTTTGATATTGGAATACATTCTTAAATAAATGTGTTATGTTATACATCATTTTAATGCACATTTCTCACTTTATGTTTTCTTTTTTGCTAATGACTTATTGCTTGCTATTTATTTTATATTTCTTTTAGACTACAGAAATAATATTAGCCAAAAAGCAAATTCTAGCTATTTTCTTATTCAAGTTCAAAATGGGTTGTAAAGCAGCAGAGACAACTCGCAACATCAACAATTCATTTCGCTCAAGAACTGCTAATGAACAGGGAGAACTATGAAACACTAAAAAAAGAAACTGTAGAAAATGTAAACAGATGGAAAAACCTACCTTGCTCATGGATCGGTAGAATCAACATCGTTAAATTGTCCATACTACCTAAAGTGATCTACAGAATTAATGCAATCCCAATCAAAATCCCATTACCATTCTTCACAAATCTGGAAAAAATAATTCTATGCTTTGTATGGAACCAGAAAAGACCTCGTATAGCCAAAGCAATCTTAAGTAAAAAGAACAAACTGGGAGGTATCAGTTTACCGGACTTTAAGCTGTACTACCAGGCTGTAGTAACTAAGA
>CAUYSK010051724.1:0-15022 GCA_963575035.1 Avahi laniger | reverse complement strand
CCTGTAGTCCCAGCTACTTGGGAGGCTGAGACAGTAGGATTGCTTGAGTCCAGGAGTTTGAGGTTGCTGTGAGCTAGGCTGACGCCACGGCACTCGCTCCAGGCAAGAGAGTGAGACTCTGTCTCAAAAAAAAAAAAAATGGACCCAAGATTTTAGACTTGGGTTTCAAAAAACCGAAGACTAATTTTGACATCATTTAATGATACCAAAATGTACTGTCTTTACAATCTTTAAGTATAAATATGTTATCCAGAGAGTGATATAATTCAATAATTTAAAATCAGGACAAAAAATACAATAAATTGGATATAAATTAACAAAAAGATCCTTAAGATAAGCATTCTACAGTTAAAAAAACCAAGTCAAATGAATATTTTAAAAAGACTGAATAAAAGAAAAATACCTGTGTTAAAAACAAATAGAAGATTTTATCTCTACACAGGATGGGATGTGAAGCAATCCTCAAGAGAAAGTTTTCTAAACCAATCCGTCGTCTCTCCACGAAATCCGGATCCATGTTGTCAGCAGAGAGTTTATGCCAAACAAATTCTGCCTAGGAAACAAAATAACCATTAAGAATAGTCTCAATGCTAAATACTTCTAAATTACTACCATCATTTCACTTCTTACCCGTTTTTCTGGTAAAGGTGGCACAACAATATGTGGATAGTAAACTAAAAGGTAGTTTCTCAACAACTCAAATTCACTGTATCGCCTCCACAGTGAGTCTGTTAGGACACTCTGACCAACAGTGTGTTCAACAGACCTGAAATGGAACAGAAGAACATTTATTTCATTTTTTAAAAATAAAAATACATACACATAAACACAACCTCCTTTAAAATTTGTAACTCCATTTACTGAATGCTTATGAACCAGGTAAAGAACTTTTCATGTATTTTTTCATTGAATTTTTACAACAACTCTGTGAAGCAGAGATTTATTATGACCGTTTTACAGATGAGGAAGCAAATGCACAGTATATGCTCTGCCCACAATCACAGAGACCTGTGTGGAGCACTCAGATCCATCCGATTCCAAAGCCCTCACTCCTAACTGCTTTCCTTCCCTTATAGAAAACCTATTTGAACTCAAGAGAAATAGATGTACTAGGAATATTCTAAAAGCCTCAATGTATAGTAATTGATTTTACAGTATGATAAAATCTGGTTTAGCTAGTGCTTCATTAAATAACAAGTATTTTTAACTTTACTTCTGCCATGAGAAAACAACTTTCATGACAAAGAACAAGACACCACAAAACCTCAATTCAGATTATAAATAAATCAGATTAATCCAACTACTAGGAATACCCACAAGACCAAAACATTAGCTCTGAAAGAGTGAGGAAGAGGGGTCGTAAAAATTCACCCCTAGTCTTACTGTTAATTATAAAGATCTGGCAGGCAATACCATGTCTCGTCCATATAAAAGTTCAACTTATGGTTGGGGAAAATTAAGGTAAAATCATATATAGGATATTTAAAACTATCTTGACTATTTAAGATTTCTTGCTAGCATAAACACTGTTAGAAACACTGTCAGTCTTCTAAACATTAGTAGGACCTTCCTATTTTCTACTTGTTTGTTTGACAATAATTTGTTTGCCCTCCACATACAACTACAGTGTGCATTTGTACATTAAGACATAAAGACATAGAGGCTAAAAAGTCTTAGAATAAAATCAAGTCTTGAGAAAGTATTTACGTCATGCCATGCTCAGCACAACAGATGCTTGTTTTTATTATTTATATATCAAGTTTTCCAGCAAATTTACTGATTGCATATTAATAGCAAGGAAACCAAATATGAAACACAAAATGCACAAATGGCTTCTATGGCAAAAATATAAGAATTAAATCATAATTTGCGGCCAGGCGTAGTGGCTCACGCCTGTAATCCTAGCATTCTGGGAGGTCGAGGTGGGAGGATTGATTGAGCTCAAGAATTTGAGACCGGCCTGAGCAAGAGTGAGACTCCGTCTCTACTAAACATAGAAAAATTAGCCAGACATGGTGGTGTGTGTCTGTAGTCGCAGCTACTCGGGAGGCTGAGGCAGGAGGATCGCTTGAGTCCAGGAGTTTGAGGTTGCTGTGAGCTAGGCTGACACCACGGCACTCTACTCAGGGCAACAGAGTGAGACTCTGCCTCAAAAAAAAAACATAATTAATTTTAAAGAGTTGACCTAAACATTAGCTATGACTAATACTATTCAAATCCAGACTCCCAACTTCAACTGAAAAAGTATCTGTGTTAATCTTAAATTTCAAATTATTCAAAATCACTACCAACAAAACCCAGATCTTGCTAATAAGTAAAAAATAAAGCCCATAAGCAGTATTCTTACAAGGCTGGTAGCAGACCTGCTTAAGTGTTTTTTTTTTTTTTTAAACCATTAAGGCAGGATGTAGTCATTGGAAACAGACTAAAAGCACACAGAAGACTTTCAATGAACCCCAAAACTACCCCATTTCTAATTATTCAACAAATATTTAGTAGCACGTAATTGGTTTTACATGCAACATTTAAGCCTCACAATAAAGTAAATATTATTGTTAATCTTGTTTTGTAAGTTAGAAGAATTAAGTAATGACATCATATTGCCTCCCAAAAGCCATCAAGGCATCCAACCTATTCTAAAAAAGATTTATTCTTATACGTATTTTAAAAGAGTTCATAATCTACGAACAGGAACACACAAAAAAATCTCTTGGGGAATGAAAAACTAATGACTTTAGCCTTATTCAATCTTAGCCTACTAAACTATTGACACCATAGAAGAGGACTGTACCAAAAATATCCTTTTTTATTTTACACTTAAGAATTTATTTAGAAAGCTAGAGCTAACACTGATTTCTAAAGCATTATTTTTTAAGTGGCTAATTTTAAAAACAAAAAACCTCTCATGGGACTATAGACAATTGCTAAATGGGCTTTCTACTTGTATCCGAAGGGTAGGTAGGTAAGCTACATGACAAAACTTCAACTTTTAGTTATTATGAAAGCTCAATAATATTTATATTGTCTGCAATTGTCTGCCTAACGCTGAATCACAGATAGAATACTATATGATTAAATGAAGAAATCTGATGGTTGTGGTTGCTGAAGGTCGGTTAACCTTACAAATAGTATACTTACAAGAATAGTATACTTACAAAATCAGTATTTCTCAAATTCAATGTCATATAGACATTGGGTAGATATAGATATTAGGTAGGCAAGAATTTCTCTAGAGAAAACATAAATCATAAAGAGAAAACACAGATAAACCTGACTATCTTAAAATTTAAAGCCTCTGTATTTTAAAAGATAATCAAAATCATGGTCCATGGCTCATATGTATCAAAAACTCCTGGAGCTTTATACAAAAAATGGCCTAACTCTAAAAAAGAATCACCTTACCTCCCTCTTTTCCTAAAGTTCCTATTGTATACAATTTTTTTCTTGTTTTTAGAAGATTTTTTTCTTTCCTTCTTTCTTTTTTTTTTTTGGAGGAAATAGAAAACTATACTTATGAAGAAGGTTTTTGGAATTATCTGAAGACAACCTTCACCAAGATTTTATCTTTCATTTTGGGTGGAACCACAGACCTGGAAAAAGACCTGAAAAGTCACAAGTAGGCATTAAAGTAACCTCAGAGACTTTCAGTAAAGCCTATGAAAATGGTGGGTTAAAAACTTTTTTTCTTGAAAGAGTATTCACATTAAAACGTGGTTAACACTTAATCAACTCGGTTTGATAGTTCTATCATTTTATTTTACTATCAAAAATTCTTACGTATCTGTTTTAATTTGAAAGCATTTTTGTTCAGTCTCTGCAGACAGAATAGAAACAGTACATTCTTTATATAAACTGCTTATAATTGGCAACAATAAATTGAGTCTTCCCTTGCCTCTCTCTAGGCAAAACAACTCTAATTTCTTTAACTTTTTCCTTATGAGGTTAAAAGACAAGTTTTCTGGTGAGTTTGATTTCTTACTCCATATTTACTTTGTCTTTTCTATTTTATCCCAAGTTCTAAAGCACCAATCTCAATTTTTCTTTCTGTTAATTTCTCTGTAGCTCCCGATTGTCCTAAGATGACTCAGGCCACATTCTCTGCTCCTAGAATTTTCTGTTAAGCATCTCCATCTACCTAAGTTTACTTCACACAATCCCAGGAACCTGGTATTCTTTTGCAAAATTGCACTGGGATTCTAAGACCAAGAACTCCACTAAAGCATGTGTCAAGTAATATCCCAGATCCCAAAAGTATTCCACTACCCATCCCTCTCCTCTCAAAACAAATACATTAAAATATAGCTAGAGCTACCAAGACTACCATAGCAAAAGACAACTGTTTACTTTACCTGTTAAAAAGTAAAGAAACAAAATCAATCCATCCCTAAAAAAGACAATGACCTGTAAAAAATTCTGTTACATAACAGAATTTGCATTAATAGCTATCAGAAAAAGCTTTCTATCTAAACCTAGGTACAATTTTCATCACCCACCTTGTTTCAATGAGGTAAGCAGTATATGTTTCTTGCATGTTCATGGCATTTCTTCCAGTTCGCTTTTCTGCTTCTGAAACACTGATTTCTATCTTCTTCAATCCAAAATTATTTTCTGTCATCTGTATAAAAATAAACAAATAACAAAAACAACCTTTTATAACAGATGGTATTGAAAAAAACCCAAGCTATTTAAATAAAACCCATTATTGTACATATTTCAAGATAATTTCTTAGATTTCTTTTTCTTTCTTTTTGAGACAGTCCTGCTCTGTCACCCTGGCTAGAGTGCAACGGCATCATCACAGCTCACTGCAACCTCCAACTCCTGGGCTCAAGCAACCCTGCTGCCTCAGCCTCCTGAGTAGCTGGGACTATAGGCGTGCACCATCACACCTAGCTAATTTTTCCTATTTTTAGTAGAGACGGTGTCTCACTCGTGCTCAGGCTGGTCTCGAACTCCTGACCTTAAATGGTCCTCCCGCCTCGGCCTCCCAGAGTGCTAGGATTACAGGCATGAGCCACTACACTCGGTCAATTGCTTATATTTCTTGAGTTGCTAGGGGTTGCTAGCTTACAGAAGCAAATGATAGCCTCTCTTTAACAACACTAACTTTTCCAGAGTTATTTTAACAGGTACATCTGATGATTAAAATTTAGACACTTCACATAAGTGACCAAGAATAAATCTATGCAGAAATGCATACGAAAAAAATCTTAAAAACACATTCCATGCAAAGATGAGCCTCAGCATCGATACCTAATTTTTGGTTTAACCAAAATCAAATCTCTCTCTCAAAACTATTTTCAACAGGCAGGTTAAGTTTAAAAAAAAATCAGGAGTCATCTTATATTCAACTTTAAAATTTGCCTAAACTTTTTGGCAGTGATTAATAAGCTCCACCTCCCGAGAGAGCAGCAGGGTTTAAGAGCAGACTCCTTTCTTTTCCCTGTGACTAGAACATCCCCAGGTCTATACCAAAGGACCAAAAAGAACAATACACACACCACTAGTGGTTCATAGGCTGTATATTTGGGAAGTGCACCATGGAGGAAAAGTCTTGAATAGACCCAAAGTAATTCTAAGTCTAAACAAGAGAAAGTGAGACCATGTGATAACTGCTGTGCTTGGCTTTTTTTCTCCCTTGCTCATGGTCAAAATTCAGAGGTGGGTTTTAATTTAAAACACTGTACTATATTATAATTGGGGCAGTTTATGAAGGAAAGATGTAAGTAGAAACACAGATGCAGCAAAAGGTAAGAGAAAAAGCTATGGTAATGCCCACGGTTACACACAGAAAATTAAACCCATGCACTACAAGGTCAGAAAGAGATATGTGACGGTGCAAAACACTGAGTCGGTGATGAGAAAAGATGACATACTCAGGAGCTCTCCCAAAAGGTACAGGAAAAATGCAGAAGAAGGTAAAACTGCTAAAAAGAAGATAAAGGACAAAGAAATAAGAGCCAACCCAATGAGATGGATTGTTACTGGCCAGGAAAAACAAATCACTCAGTCCTCAACAAGGCATTTTTATAAAGTAGAAGTTGTTATACTTTAAGCATAAGTAGAAGGAAATCATTCAAACAAAAGAAAGCTCGAGAAATTATATAAGTACAAGCTATTTAACATCAGGATTACGAAGCCCCCATTTGTTAAGATATACATACATATATGTATATATATATATATATATATATATATATATATACACGAGATACTTTTGGCCCACAGCCAAGCATTTTGATTTTACCACCATCTGCTCCAGTGAAAAATTCCCTGAATTCTAAAAGCACACACTGATGAAGCAAATTATCTCCTCAGCCAAAAAGATAAGGCATAGGAGTCATAAATTTACTCTGTCATACCATCCAGTTGCAAGGAAGGAAAAAAAAAATAATAGCATAAAATCAGCTATCATAAAAGCTAAAGAATGCAAAGAGGCACAAAACAATACCAGTAGGGTCGGTAGATGAGATAAAATTGCTTATACTGGGCCGGACGTGGTGGCTCACGCATGTAATCTGAGCACTTTGGGAGGCTAAGGCTAGAGAACTGCTTGAGGCCAGAAGTTCGAGACCAGCCTGGGCAACTTAGGGAGATCCTGTTTCTACAGAAAATTTAAAAATTATCCAGGCACGGTGGGTGGGCATGCCTGTAGTCCTAGCTACTTGGGAGGCTGAGGCAGCAGAATTGCTTGAGCCCAGGAGTCTGAGGTTGCTGTGAGCTAGGATGACGCCACGGCACTCACTCTAGCCAGGGCAACAAAGTGAGACTCTGTCTCAAAAAAAAATAAATAAATAAATAAATAAAGTGCCTTTTACATTTTTATTTAATTCCAATTCTA
This sequence comes from Avahi laniger, assembly GCA_963575035.1. NCBI lineage: Eukaryota > Metazoa > Chordata > Mammalia > Primates > Indriidae > Avahi > Avahi laniger. The sequence continues at coordinate 8,181 of CAUYSK010051724.1, read as the reverse complement.
TAAAACATCAGAACAAAGTCACTTACAAAGGTGCTTTGGGAAGGGACCACCTTTTTCTCCAACAGAGTAGGTTTCCTAAACCATTAGAAAGAGGGTTGCCAGATTTAGCAAGTAAAAATACAGGTCACATAGTTAAACTTGAATTTTTGATATACAACAATTTCGTGGTATAAGTATTCTCCATGCAATATTTGCAATGTCTCATTGGAGGCTGAGTTTGGACTAGTTCAAGAGTGAAAAACTCCTAACCCTAGTTAGGGCTCAAAAGTGGGTTTATGAGGAAGGGTCAAAGGGACCTGGTGGTGGATATAGAAGGAATAAATCTCAGGGGATACACTCAGAAGAAGTTTAAAACAGAAAATAAAGAGCTAAATAAGATAATATTTGTAAGGAAAATTTATGACCAATGTTGACCTGTGATTAAGTTAGCGATTTCAAAACATATCACACCCAAGGAACATTTATTAAAGTTTTATCTACTCATAGCCCACAACTATCCAAACTTTAGCCCTGTAATCAGCACCTAGCCCTATGACTTCATCAACATCCAATCAGAGTTTCTGATTGGCATGAGTCAATCGCTGATGACAAAGCCATTGTTGACAGATTGGTGTTAAATTGGCATGATTCCAACCCAGAAATAAATTAATGCAGCCTGCAGGTCTGCAGACAGTTCCCATTGAGATTTCTCTAGCATCGAAGACAGTTCTAGGACCTTGAGTGACCCTGCTGAAAACCCCAGATTTTATACTAGTGTTATTGAATTAATTAATCAGACAGAGTACTCGATATACTATAAATTATATTAACAAAGCCCATGTGTTGGAATTATTTCCTCCCTGCCTTCAAGCAACAAATTGATCAAATCCAGCTTTGCTTGCAGGTAACTCAACAGAATTGGCTGATTCTTCTTTCTCCTCCTTGGACATCCCATCAACGCAGATGTGATATGCTCAGGTATATGAGTGGGGACAAAATGGTACTTAAAAAATGTGCAGGTAGAGTTAGAAAGTCTGTTAATTAAATAACAGTTAGAACTAAGAAATAAGAATTAATTAGATAGAGGAAAATTTAGTGTCAGCATAAATAGCTTTAAACTGCAAAATAATCTTACTTCCAATTTAATTGCTGTGTAATTAGAGTTAATTGCAGAGTAAAGGTTTGGTTAACATAATAAAATGTTCTTCAAAAAAATAGTGATTAGGTAGTTAGCCAGAGCATTTAAAATAGTGTAGACTTCCGGGGATGGTGGGAGGGCACATGGCGGTGGTTTGGCGTGTGGAATTTGGTGGCAGACAGACCTCATTTGTTGTGTAAGCCTAAGCAAATCTTTAGCATCGCTGAGTCCTATTTTTCTCAGGAGCAAAATGGTAGTGAAAACACTTTCTTCTGCAAAGGGTTTTTTCTGAGGGTTGAATGAGGCTTGGTGGGTAAAGTGCCTACTTGGTGCCTGGCACATAGGCGGGAGTCCCTAGATGGTGGCTATGACAGAGGTCCCTTCCTCAGAAGTACTCACCTTACACTTGGAGTTTCCCTGTCTGATGGCCGAAGCAATGCCAGCACTGCAAATGGCCCCCCATCTGCTCCTTCCCTCGCTCACTTCTTCCTCTGGGTGAGTAAGTCATCCTGGCAGTAGCTGTTTTAGGCATTGCCGTGTTTGGTCTGTGCCTTCATTCATTAGAAGCCTTTCTGTTGCAGTGTTCAATTTGATTTTTCCCAGGAGGTTGGATGTCAACAACAGGACCACGGAGGGACATAAGCAGGGGAAGTTGCCTGAAGAGCTAAGGAGCTGAAAGAGGGAGATGAGACTGTCCCATCACCTGCGGGCCACCCAGAGGGGACCGGCTGGTGGGAAGAGGTAGCCACCCAGAGGGGACCGGCTGGTGGGAAGAGATGGAAGGCCTTCAGCCTCAGCTGCGTCCTGCAGGTAACTGCTTGTGGAGGCGATGCTCAGTCTTCACTCCTCAAGTCTCTATGGAGGGGAGAGAAAAAGTGTGGGATGAACACATCCACATCTTCTCTCCCTTTCTCCTCCCCTGACTGGTGAGTTTGGGATGTTAGAGTTGTGAAGTCAGAGACTACCAGGAATATACCTGTAGTTAAACACAGTTTATTACTCATTCAGCGAGAGAGAACGTGCACCGTAGGGAACCATGGGGCATCTCAGTAAGAGTGTGTTAGACGTTTTAAAGGATCAGGGCTCGTGTAAGGTGATTCTGGAGAGTGTTTAAGGAAGCCAGGCTTTGCTCCGGGCTGGCTGCTGCCAAGAAGCAAGCCCCCCAGGCGGTGGTCAGGCACGGTCAAGTTTGAGAACTGCCCATACTGAGGAAATAGCGTCAGCATCAGATTGGGAGCCAGAAAAAAAGGGTCCCAACCTTGTCTCTGCCCTTATTAGCTGAGTGATCTGGGACAAGTGCCTTCTGTCAGTGAAGCCTCAGTATTTTCATCTATAAAATGGAAATAATCCCTAATTCCCAGGCTTCTGGTGGAGGTGAGATTGGAAATCAGGAAAACGTAGTAGCAAGCTATAGAAATGCTAAGTATCATCAGTGCTCTGGATTGAGTCCTGTGTGGCTCAGTGAGTCTCTCTCTGTTTCTAAGAATATAGCACAAGTACTTTCTCACTATTAAGCAACAACTACAATCATTGATAGACACAGCTGTCTTCCTCTGCAAGCCCACTCCAGTTGTTAGTTTCTGGACAGAGTCAAGTGTCTGAAGTTCTGCTCAGAAGCAAAGAGCGGATGAACTGGAATAGGAGCTCTTTAAAGGGAGGGGTCATATTTTATGTTTGTATTCCCAAGATAGGGCCCAGTGCCTGGCTCTCAATAAATGTTGAATGATTGAATTGAATGAGCAAAACTGTTTGTGCTTTAGGTAGTGGGAAAAAGTGTGGTCCGTTTCCTCCCCTTACTTTGGAAGGGATGCAATTCTTTAGGGCAGTTAGTCTTCATGAAAGGTTCCTACCACTAAGTTCTGTGAGGCTCATCTCTGTAACTACAGGATGGCTGATTCACAGATGTTGGAATGAATGTATCCACACACTGGCATCTTCTATATGCAGCTCTTTTGTGACTCTCACTGCAAAAACGAACGTATTTTAATTGCATATGTCTGTGTGTGTGTGTGTGTGTGTGTGTGTGTGTGTGTGTGTGTGTGATATACATGTCTTAGACCTATGAAACACTGAAGTTGCCCTCACCCTACCTTTAACATGTGATGACATGGAGTCACCTCTTCACTCCACCAGCCACATGTGGTGGATGCTTCCTGAGAATATACACCTTCTGCATGCTGCCCTTCTGTGCCCCTGACTTTTTTCCAGATATGTGAATATTTGTGGTACTGGCAGCAGTTGGTAGGACAGATGAGATCCACCTTAGACTAACAGACACATCTGTCCCTATCCAGGCACTGCAGCAAGAGAGAAGTCCAGAAATGCCTTCTCCCTGTGTCCCTCCCATTCCACCCTCCTGCCCAAATAGTCTCTCCCTAGATTTGCGCTAAGGTCCTAAGAATTGAGACACAGCCTAAGCTCAGTTCTTCCCTGTCTGCCCGTATGGTCTCTCATATGGAGCTCTCACGGGCTTCAGTGGCCTACGAAGGACAGGAAGCATTGCAATGGCTAGAAGGGTCCAGTCTCTGTCCCGTGACAGCCCTCACCCTATGCACATTCCACTGGGCTTTGGGACATGCTGTTCCTATTGCCAGCAATGCCTGCCCCTTTACTTTTCTGCTTGCCCAACTCATCTTTCAAGAGTAACTTCAGATTCATTCACACTGTGAAGTTCTCCTCTCTAACCGCCCCCCCCACACACACACCTTGGAATTAGTGGACTTAGTCTATGTCTCTGTCTCTGTCTCTCTCTTCTCTCCTCTCTAGTCCTTGATGGCTTTTCATACTTTACGGTATCAGAGATATCACCTGAACCATGGCTGAGCCTAGTCCTCCTTTGTACTACATTCGGCCTGCACACTGATTTTCTTAAAAAAATGGAATCAGTTTCCAAAATATCAGCATTCAGAAATTTCATACTTGCACAAAACCACATTTGAGTTTCTCTTTAAAAAGCAGAAGATCTGTGTTAGGATGGCCTTGCTGAAATAGCAGGAAAATATCCAATTTTCTAATAACAACTAAAGATCAATCCTGTGAACTCTCTCTGCTCTCTCTGCAGCGGGCAACCTGCGGGGACTCAGTTTGTGTTAGCATCTGAAAAGAGCCAAAGGAAATGTAAATCTTCCTCTGCATTCCCCAGCTCATAGACTTTAGAAGTTGTTTCTACAGCCTCAAGGAGTTCCTGAGAAGCTCCTGGACACAAAGCAGGGGCTAAACTCCAGACCTTCCTTTCCTGCCCCAAACCGTATCTCAGGGGCAAAATCACGTCCCCTGTGATAGGCCTGACTATATCTCGGAGACAACCAAGTCTCCAGGAACAGAAGAAACAAGAAAGATGGACAACTTGACGTCTTGCTGCTACCTGCTAATTACGCCACAACAATTACTATTTTTTCTTTGCCCTCACAAAGACAGCAAGTCACTTGTCCTCCCTGCTGTCTTCCTCCCCTTCTATTTCTTTGGGATGTCTCCCTGCTCTCTTTCCAGCCGCCCCTGCCCGCCAATCCCTGCCAATTCTCTCTGTTCTTCTAAAGGATAAAATAAACTTTTAACTTTGATGGACCTCAATCTTTGTGTGAGAAATCTTTCTGCACTCATACCATGAGCACCTACCAGCCTACCAGCCTTTCCACCCTAGCAACCTGGCCATCCTGTACCACTTTACTGCATGGCAACAATCAGGCACACCTGAGTTTCTGGTCCTCTTCTGGAGGGGACACAAGTGATAAGGAAAACCCCCCTCTGCTACTTGGCACATCAGCCACCTGAGACGCCCACCCCTCATGGAAGACCCACATCAGCATAATATTAACCTATTACCTGGCCCATCAACTAATCTATTACCTGGCGCTTCAGCATAATTCTAAATCTACTACCTGGTCCATCAGCATAACACTAAATCTCTTACCTGACACATCAACTAACCTATTACCTGGTGGACATTAACCACCTGACACCCTACCCCCAGACTACCACAACTTAATAAAAGTGGGAAAAATTGGGTAGACGGGGCTCAGAATTTGGTGGCGAGGCCCCTCTGAGCCCGCTGGGAATAAACTTTGATTCTCTGACTCTCCGTGTGCCGCTCAGTTTGTCCTTAGGACCACTTGCTATAACATTTGCTGTAATATTTTGGTTCCCTGACCCAGAAAACCAACTGCGCTGGCCCCTTGAAGCCACTGGTTCAGGGACGGGCGTAGCGACTGGCAGTACCTTGGCGACAGAAGCAAACCGGCACCAACCACCATTTTGCGGAATATCTTCGCTCCTCGGGAGCTCCCGCCGGTTGCGGGGTCCTGAACTCACCTGGACACACCGGAGGGAAGGACAAGTTAAATCAGGTCTGGAGGCACAGGACCAGGTAAGGTCCTGGGAACCGCCCGAGTCAGGCCCGTCAGATGATGGAAGAGGAGCTTGATCATCTTCTGAGTGCAGGGAATTCCCAGGGCGGTAAAGTGTACCCTCTGCCTGTCTGAATGCGTGAGTGAAGAGTGACTGTGGTTCCACCCCTACGACTATAGAACTTGAGTGGGTCCTCACCTGTGGTTCTGCGACGGCGTCATACGGCATAACGGTGATTCGCTCCCCTAAAGGGAGCGACCAGGCCTGGGATTTATACAGGCACAACTTTGCTAAGTCGCGCCTAAGTTACTGAGAGGGACATGGCCAGGCGGACACCTGAGAGAACCTCCCCTCCCACTTTGTCTGTTAAGCTGCGACACGGTTCAAGGGTCTAGGATGGGCAGCGTAGAATCTAAGCCTATGGTTCTTAAATGCATGTTAAAGAACTTTAAGAAGGATTTCACGGGAGATTATGGCATCACACTGAGTCCCAGTAGACTTAGGGCCCTCTGTGAACACGAATGGCCCACATTCTGGGTCGACTGGCCCACAACAGGAACCTTACACCTTCCCACCATGCGAGCAGTTTGGAGAATTGTGACCAGGACTCCCGGCCACCCCATCCAATTCCCTTACATATATTCATGGCTAGAGATTGCTCAGACCATGCCCTCTTGGGTCCGGTTCTGTGCTAATAAGGGACAGAGCAGGATTTTTGTGGCCCAAAGGACCAGAGACTCCAAACTGTCCAAATCCATCTATCAGGAAGCTCCTGAAGAGGATCCACCATTACTGTCCTACAACCCTACCGTGACACCTTCTGAGTACCCTCGAATTCACCAGACACCCCGTCACTGTCAGTCTCCCTCCCGCCAGTTCTGGACCAACCTGGTGCCGACACTCCCATCACCTGCCCGCTATGGTCAGCTCAGGCCCCAGCTTCAGCCCTCCAGGTGCCCCTGCTTGAGGTGCGAGGTCCGATGCAGGTTACGGATGATGGGTCCATTCAGCCAGGCCAGCCAGTCCTGTACTATCAGACCTTCTCCACCACTGACCTTCTGAACTGGAAGCACCACACTCCGCCATACTCTGAAAAAACTCAGGCCCTCGTTGACTTTTTGGAATTCATCTTTCAGACCCACGATCCCACTTGAGAAGACTGCTGCCAGCTCCTTCTGATCCTTTTTAACACGGAAGAATGATGCCAGATTGTAGCTGGCACCCGGAGGTGGCTTCAGGACCAGGCTCCAGCAGGGACCTTGGACATGGAGCAGTGGGCACAGAGAACAGCACCTGAGACCAGCCCGGATTGGGATTTCAACTCCTTGAGCAGATAAGAGGCACTTGGAAGGTATTGGGAAGCTCTACTCCATGGGGTCTGGGAGGGAGCCAGAAAACCAACCACTATGAGCAAAGTCGCTCTGATCACCCAGAAGCCAGAGGAATCACCGAGTGAATTCTATGAGCGTGTTTGTGAGGCCTACTGAGTCTACACACCCTTTGACCCAGAGGTAGCCAAAAATCAGTGGATGGTGAATGCCGCATTTGTTGGGCAGTCCTATACTGACATCCGACGGAAACTCCAGAAACTTGACGGGTTCGCAGGAATGAACATCACGCAGCTGATGGAAGTGGCCCAGAAGGTTTATGTTAATCGACACTGAACCACCCAGAGGGAGAATGACGAGAGAATGAAGCAGAAAGCTGCTCTCCTGGCCGCTGCCCTTGGAAGACCTGACCCAGCCAAGAAACCTGGCCCACCAGAGGAAGGAGGACCCAGGAGACGAGGGACCCTAAAGCCTGACCAGTTGCGCCTATTGTAAGGAGTTTGATCACTAGAAGCATGAATGCTCCAACAAAAGAAACCACCCCCCGCCAAACAGGAACCTGCCCAGGGGCTTCCAGCAGGAACTGGAGACTCGGGACCTTATCAGTCTCACTGGGATGGACTCGGAATAGGACTGACTGGGTTCCCTGACTCTTGGCCCCCGGGAGCCCACAGTCATAATGGAAGTGGGGGGCCAACCAATAATGTTCATGGTGGACACTGGGACAGAACACTCAGTGATAACAACCCTGGTGGCTCCACTTACAAAGTGGGAAACCACTATTGTGGGAGCCACTGGAGCTCAAGTAGCTCGACCATTCTGCCAGTCACAAATTTGTCAGATTTGGGGGGGGCCACCAGATAAGACATGAATTCCTGTACATACGAACTGCCCCATTCCCCTCCTAGGTCGACATCTCCTGAGCAAACCGGAAGCCCAGATCACCTTCCACCTGGAAGGGACCACGAGGCTCACACTTGGCGCCCCAGAGACTCTCATAATGGTGGTCACCCTGCCCCAGGAATCGGAATGGAAGCTATACAACAAGGCCAAAGGGGAACAGAATCCGCCTGATTTCCATTGGTCTGGGCGGAGGACAGCCCCCCACCCCTGTCTTGCACACCAACATGCACCCATGGTGATCGAGATGAAACTGGGAGCCCAACCGACCAGAAGAGGACAGTACCCCATCCCCAAGGAGGCTCGAGAGGGAATTCAGGAACAGGTTGATAGGTTTAAGCGGGAGGGGACTTTGGTGGAGTGCCAATCTCCGTGGAACACTCCCCTCCTGCCAGTCAAAAAGCTCAATGGAGGTGGATACCACCCCATCCAAGACCTGCGACTGATTAATGAGGCTACAGTGACTCTCCTCCCAGTGGTATCAAATCCATA
>CAUYSK010051723.1:0-40541 GCA_963575035.1 Avahi laniger | reverse complement strand
AGAAGACCCCAAAGACAATCACAGCAACAACAAAAATAAATAAATGGGACCTGATTGCATTAAAAAGCTTCTGCACAGCTAAGGAAACTATCACAAGAGCAAACAATCTACAGAATGGGAGAAAATATTTGTGTGCTACACATCCAATAAAGGGCTGATAGTTAGAAACTATATAGAACTCAGGAAAATCAACAAGAAAAAATCAAACAACCTTATCAAAAAGTGGGCAAAGGACATGAACAGAAACTTTTCAAAAGAAGATAGACTAATGGCCAACTCACATATGAAAAAATGCTCAACATCTCTAATCATCAGGGAAATGCAAATCAAAACCACAATGAGATATCACTTATCTCCAGTGAGAATGGCCTTTATCAAAAAGTCCCAAAACAATAAACGTTGGTGTGGATGTGGAGAGATAGGAACACTCATACACTGCTAGTGGGACTGCAAACTAGTACAACCTCCATGGAAAGTAATATGGAGATACCTCAAAGAGATGCAAGTAGATCTACCATTTGATCCAGCAATCCCATTACTGGGAATCTGCCCAAAGGATAAAAAGACATTCTATAAAAAAGACATCCGCACTCGAATGTTTATAGCAGCACAATTCACAATTGCAAAGATGTGGAAACAACCCAAGTGCCCATCAATACATGAGTGGATTCATAAAACATGGTGTATGTATACCATGGAGTTCTACTCAGCCACAAAAAACAATGGTAATCTAGCACCTCTTGTATTATCCTGGATAGAGCTGGAGCCCCTTCTACTAAGTGAAGTATCCCAAGAATGGAAAAACAAGCGCCACATGTACTCACCATCAAATTGGTATTAACTGAGCAACACTTAAGTGCACATATAATAGCAACATTCATCAGCTGTTGGGCAGGTGGGAAGGGGGGGGGATGGGTACACACCTAATGGGTATGGTGTACACTGTCTGGGGGATGGACACACTTGAAGCTCTGACTCACGTGGGGCAAAGGCTTTAAGTAACCTGGACATTTGTATGCCCGTAATATGCTAAAATAAAAAAAACAATAAATTAGGATTTGATGATTTATCTTTTTTATTTGAATGCTTCAGGCATGAAAACATTTTTTCCTTGCTGTAGTTCATTTATTCCCTCAGCAATTGTTTTGATTGCCTATGCTATACTTCTAGACTGGAGAGAGAGCAGTAGACAAAACAGAAAAGAACTCTCATGGAGCTTACATTATGGCTATGCAAGGTACATATTTAAACCATGAGGCTTTAAGTACTATAAATTTGAGAAATGTCCTTCAAACATAGATCTCCACTGCACACCTCTCAATTGAACTTCAGATTGTGTGTCCAAATGTGTACTCAACATCTTCATTTGGATGTTTTACCAATTAGCAACATGTTCAAAAATAAACTGCCTACATCCATTCATGGTCTTTTCCAACTCAGTGGATAGACTTCAGCCTTCTTATGACTGAGGTCATTGTGACTGAGTGTCATTGTGACTGAGTGTCATTCTTGACTCTTCTCTTTCCCTTAAATGCCATATCTTCCCATGAAATCCCTGCAAAATATACCCAGTATCTGGCCATTTCCCATCATCATCACTGCCTCTACCCTTGTCTAAAACACTGTCACCTTTCACTTTAATAACTTGCAGCAGCCACCTGATAGGTTTCTGTGCCTTTATCCTTAATGCCTAGAGTCTATTTTCAACAAAACAAGAGATCAATATTTGTTCTTATTTTTAAATTGAATTAAGGCATATATAAAAAGGTGTATAAAGTGCTATAATAGAAATTAAGATAAAACATACATAGAAATTGGATGAATTACTCTAATTTTAAGTACAGAGCTGATTGATACTTTATATGTATACACCTGTGTAATTGCTGCTCAGATCAAAACAAAGAACACTTTCAGCATGCCTGTTTCCCTTGTACCCCTTTCTAGGCATAAGAAATTAGTGTAATTTTTTAAATTCCAGTACTAAGCCAACATGTAGTCTCTGGATTCAGTGATCTCTAGTTTGTTGTTGTTTTTCCTATACTCACTTCTTCTGTAAGTACAAAGACTTTTCTCCATTTTTCCTCAAGTACATACCAACCACATATCAGATACCAAACACCACTCTATTTTGCTGAAATTATGCAAGAGACAAAACACAGTTCTTATTTTCCAGAGGCTTAAAATTTCAACAAACCCATTTCTTCATAAAATCAAAACTGTACTTGAGTAAATAAATATATAAAGCCATGAAAACCTAAAAGACGTCTCTATATGCCGAAAAACCAGATAGCAATGAAAAGCGAGAAAGGCTAAGACTGAGTTTGTCAAATAACCTAGTAATTTTGAAATAGTTGTTTAAATTTGGTCAAATAACTGGTTCCTTATCAAGGGTTGACTCAAATTTCAACTCATTGTCTTTCTTTTAATAATTTGTGTGCCTGGACAAATTAAAGGGGACTGAAAAGAAGAGGTAAAAATATTTTTTTCAGATATTAGACATAGGGACACAAAATTTGTAAGGGTATCCTAAGAATGAACTGCGTGGTAACATAAAACATAATCAGCATTTTGAACACCGTTTTCTGCTTTGTCAGGTAACTGATTTAGTTAAAACCTTGCAGAGACCTCGCTTCTGAGGATGGGTTTCCACTTTCTTATAAGTCATTGAATAAAGCGCGTCCCCCCTCCAAAAAAGAGACAATGTAGACACGGCAATGCTCTGACCTTCTTTAAGGATGTGTTTTTCAAATTGTGGATTACCATCCATTAATGGATCCTGAAATCTGCCTAGTAGATTTTAACCAACAATTAAATAGATTCAATAACAAACAATACAGTGTAGTAGAAAACATCATGATATCCTGAATTTAGTAAGATTAAGTATTGTTCCATAAATCTTTGTTTCCATTATATTTATGTATATGTATATTGGGTTGTGCTATTCAGTGTATTTCTTGCTGTGGTTCACAGTCAACATTTTAGAAAATACTTTATTAAGGTACCTGAAGATATTCTAATTAAAATTTGACCCAAATTATTGGAGTTAACAGATGATTTGAATGTTGATTTCTTGTTTTATATCTGATTTAAATAATATCGAGGAAAAATAAAACTGATTTCTATTACTTGACTCAATTCAATGGCAAGATCACTTTCATCTATTTGTAAGTTACTAAAAAAGTTTAAAGATTTTTAGTTCAAAGAACAAGATTGAATATGGAAAATAGGTAATGAAAACCTTGTTTATAGTAGGTCTATTTGACCAGGAAATGTTTAAGAGCAATTTATGAAAAAATTATTGTGACAAATAATGTCTAGAATTTATTGAAATAAAAAATTATCATTTACAAAGTATATTATTTTATGGTAAAAAGGCCATTCAAATTATTTTAAAGTATGTCTCTGGTGAGCCAACTTTGGTATTTAATGAGATCTCTCAAAGCTATTTCTTTTTACTATGAGTTTTTTTGCTGTGTAAAAAGCGTAGCATAGTATGTATTAGTAAGCGTGACTGAATTCATAGAAGGACTGGAATTGAGTAAGGAAAACATAAACATAAGAAAAAGTATTTTCTTATGTTTACTATGTTACTACCCTGTTGGAAAATTAATTTTTGTCAATAAATAAATATTGTTAAGAAGTATGCTCTAATAAACTATCCTTTAATAGTAATATTGAAAACTGTGTATTCAAGTATTTAGTTTGTTGCTATAACTTAGCTACTATAGTAATAATGCGGAACTGAATTAACTATCGTAAATTGTTGGTGCTCATCATGAATGATTGCAAGGGAATACTACAAAAGGTTGAATGTTCCTGAGAAGTAGAATCGAAAAGAATAAGGAGTATGTTTTCAACATTTTTTTCTTTCTTTTATTAGAACTCTTTTATTTTTCCTTTCTGATTTCCCATGTTGAGAGAGAGTTCTATGTCTCTAACACCCAATCTGGGCATCAATTTATTGTATATTCTGGTTAAATGATAGTCTAAAAACTATTTTACAAACTATATTACAGACTCCATTTATTCACCGTTTCTGGATTTTTTAGTAAACTAAACTGTTCTTGAGTAATAAAAGTAATTAAACTTTAGGCAATAATATCCTGTTAACATTTTACAACAAATTACATGTTTGAGACAGAAATCTTCTTCCTTTCTGTAAAATGCATATAATTGCTATGAAATTAATAACATTGGGACTGTTAATGAAAACATTTAATGATATTCCATCCAATTCCCTTTTTCAATTTTAGGCCATAATAATTATTTGGAGTGTTTCTTTTATTCATTTTTAATGAATCTGAAAGAAATAAAACAATGCTTTAGATGGATACAGCAGAACATCCAATTTGACTCATTTCTTGTTTTCTTTCTTCCTTTTCTTTCTTATATAATCTTATTTCTTAGTAGAAAAATTAAATCTGTAGAAAGAACAGAATTTGAGGTGCATTTCAACACAGTAACCTCATTGGATATTCAGATGCTGACGGACAGAGCCACAAGACTCATTAGGTCATGTTGTATTCAACATGTTCAGCTCTATCCTTTTTTTGTTTTTTTCAGTTCCATAATTTCAATAAAACTTACTTTGAAGTGAATCAATATAAAAATCATTTTCCTCAAAGCAAATGTGTAAACTTTGGCTGCAGTCATTTTTAAGCAAAGAACATCTCATTGGATATTATTATTTAAATTTAATTGTTGTACAAAATTACATTTAGAAAGGAATGTGAATAGTTTGTGTATTTTATAAAGACAGAGTCTTGAATCTATTTTTTATTTTTATTTTCTTTAAGAGACATTTGACCTTACTATAAAGGTAAGCAAGAGAGGACATTTGGGCTTTGTGTGTCCTTAGGAATAACTTTTGATGAGAATTTAATAAAACAGAAAATAATACCTTGCTAAGTTATTAACTTTAAATCTCTCATTTAATTAGAATCTAAAGATTTATAGAATACCCTAATACCCAGGGAACTTTCTAGCTTTCTATAATCTTACCAAAGTCTTAGCTGTATAACTGTTATAAAATGCCATGACCAATGTTGAGATCCACCTCTTAATTAACATAAATTAGTCATTTGGTTTTTTGCTTCTCACTCTAAATGTTTGCAAGCTGATAATCATACTGAAACCAACTATTTGAAATGCATAAGCATCACCCTTTGAAAATAGCAAAGGCAATGCCTATATTTAATTGGAGGATTACTTAAATCTAGAAATACAAATACAATTTTTAAAGTAAAGATTTGCTATGGTTTAGTTGAAAATATACTTCATTTCTTTCATGTTGTGTCAACTCTTTCTCCGTCTTATCTATCTTTTGGCATACTTAACAAATATTACTCGTTGACTGTCGTTTATCCACATCCTAGCGTTCTAAGACTCATGCATGCAACAATCTCATCCTGTATGGAGGCTTTCATTGAGATTTAATTGTAAAGCAAAAAATCCAGTTTTATGTTAAGTAGGTGGGTTGCTAATCTACAAGAATGCCATTCTTGATCAGGCCTTTATGAATTGTTTGTAAGTACCAAACTGGACAATGAAAGCTTTATATTCATCCTGCAATTAGCCAAAATAATTCTCGTTAAACTCTGGTAAAAACTTCTAGTATGAAATGAATGTAAAGTATTCATTCTTTATCTTTCTTTCTGGTTTCATTCTAGCTCAGATATCTATATAAAAACAATCCTCTAAGTCTCTTTTTCACTGCTTTTCGTGTTGCAGATTGAAAATGTTGACGTCTGCCTTAGTTTTCTAGCAGCCAGAGGAGTAAATGTTCAAGGTCTATCCGCTGAAGGTAAGTAAACACAAACTTGTCACAAATGGCATCAATGTTTCTAAAATTTTTCATAGCCTAAGAAATACAAGAGTATAATAGAATATATACAGTTAGAGTATATAACTATTTAATACAATAAAGGAAATTGATAAAGTTCTCAAAATAATAAAACATAAACATGATTATTAATATACACTTTAATTATTTAAATATTTTCTATATTTTGCCAGACTGTTCTTTTCATGACCAATTATATCTGGGGCAATGAATAAGTGAAACATCTATATGTTATTGCTAGTGTATAGTATTTTTAGATTCTTTAGTAGATGGATGGATGATTAGATAAATGTTAGGTGAACATAAATACAGGTCAAATAGTATAATTATTGCTCAAATATTATTTTATCAATAACATTTCTATAATGTAATCAAGTTGATAGTAATAGTCAAAATATTTGGTAAGTTTAAATAAGTCACTATGAATTCTTAAATAATTAGCACTAATAGTATTAATAACTATTATAAATAAAGGTTTTAAGTCATTAAAGCTTTGAAAGATCATCATTAAAATTGAAATATAACAAAATGGAAAAACATTGAACTAATTTTATCATTTATTTTTTTCTGAGCCTCTTTTTCTTTCCATATAAAAGTGGCAAAAGTTTGCAAAAACTTGCCATCCATAAGATAAAATTTGCCACACTTAAGAAAGCTAAATGATGTTTAAATGTCTTTTATATTTATGTGCTATGATGTATTATTAAAGTACACATTTAATGGCCAAAAATCTTAGGTATAAACATAGTTGGTGGTTCTGTTACTTAGAATAATATTTGAGTAAAATTCCCCAAGATAAATATGTTGCCTTTAAATGGTTAAAGGCAGGGTAGATATGCTATCATTTGTTCATTTTATGTCTTTTTCTTCTCACATAGCAACCTTTTTAATATAAGCCCATTGGTTTTCATTCATCTTTTAAAAATATATGAATGCACATCAATAAGGATTTTCTAAATTCATTAAACATGCATAATAATGAAATTAAAAATTTTAAAACTCTTTAAACAAAATCATTCAGGTTTACAGGAGAGAAAATTAATACTTTCTCCCTGTAGTTTCAGATTGTTCAAGTCAACTTTTCTATAGTACAGAAACTGTGAGGAAGGTCTGGGGGGAAAATAGAACAAATGAGAGGTTCCTTTTATATGAATAATTCTGCATAGTTTGGGTTACATGATAAACCATCAGAGAACAAGAAATCCAAATAGTTTGTTAATTTTCCTGAACTCCAAAAGGAGACATAAAACCTTGATCTCAGAGGAGGCTGTATTTTATTGTCAACAGTGAGTTTTATTTAAAATATGGTTACACATTGTGGAGTTTTATTTCAAGCTTTACTTTCTTCTCTTCTTAATTTCTAAGTTGTAACTACAGGAGAGAAAGATGCGATCATGCAGTACTTTGAGAATTTTTTTTTTTTATATCCAATATTTGAAAAACTTGCATTGGAGCTCCATATGTTAGAACAAGGATTTCCACTTACATTTATTCAATTGTGTTATCTAACATCACATAAACTTATCTTTATTTATATATCATAAATTAAAAATAAAAGAATTGGAACACTAAACATTGATCTAATGTGCTCTATGGAAGATATATATATGTGTATATATATGGATATTTGGAAGATATATACATATGTATATGTATAAATATATTGGTGAGTGATTTAGAAGGAATGTTGCTTATTATAAATCCAGTTAGTATTATGAGATGCACCCACACCATCAATATTTATGAATGTAAGACAACCAACATTTAAATGGCTTTCTTTCTCTAGTTCATAGCCACTGTTGTGTTGGTAACAGCTGTGTGTATTTGTGAGGGAAGCAGTGTGCTGAATCAAATGATTAGCACGAGAGAGAGTGCTTCTCTATTTTCAAGAAGCTTCCTCTAGAAAAATTGTAGTTCAGGGTCAGCAAAGAATCTCTCTTTTGAGTGTGGTTTTTTTCTCTACCCTCTGTGCTTTTCTTCTCTCCCTGAAGTTCCACGCTATTTGAAAATGTTAGCATATTTCAGAAATTCAGAGTCGTTTGGATCTTTGAGAGAATCAAGTTGTGTTTCTATCTTGATAGATTTAGTTTAAGAGGATTGCATCTAAAATTTCGTTTGTTAAAAAGAACATTCGATTTATGTTATACATATTTTGTATTTTCCATTTGATACAGAAATAAGAAATGGAAACTTAAAAGCCATTCTAGGGCTGTTTTTCAGTTTGTCTCGCTACAAGCAGCAACAACACCATCAACAGCAGTACTATCAGTCCTTGGTGGAACTTCAACAGCGAGTCACTCACACTTCTTCTCAGGCGGAAGCCAGTCAGGCCAAAACTCAACAAGATATGCAGTCCAGGTAAGGAAGGGAAACAGGGAATCTGTTTAAAATTAATTTGTTTAAATACAACTTATTTTTAACAAATTATCGTTTAGGAGTTTGAAAGACATACATATGTAGTTGTATCAGTGTGATGGGATTGTTTGACTAGTGTTACAGAAGTTAAACCACTTTTCTTTCGGTTGGACAAGCAACATCTGTTGTCTTTTAGGTGAAATATTTTGTTTTGTTTTCTAATAACTGTTTTTCTGTATCAAAGTGTGAAATGTCTTCGGTGTAAGTAATGTGGCATGGCTACTTCCTTCTACAAATTTCTTCAGTATTTAGAATGTGCTATTAAGTCCTAGTCTCTTGTTACGTAGTTACCTTTCCTTGAAGCCTTTGATTAATTAAATCTGTCGAAAATTTCAGGTCTGTTAAACATAGAGCAAGAGGATTGGGAACACTGTTTGGCGTGAGATTGTGTGTGTGTTTATATGCACATAGATGTATATGTTTGTCTGGCTTGAGTCTTTGCCACATGTAGACACAGCTTGGGGGCGGGGCGGGAGGGGTGCTCCCAAATCATGGCAGCTTCCTTCTCTCTTTTATTACTACTACTTTTATCTAATTTGGAATTGTATCAGCCAGTGTTCAACCAGAGAAGTGGAGCCAGTAAGAGACATATAGTAAGAGATTTATTGTGAAGAATTGACTTACATCATTGTGGGGACTGCCTAGGCAAGTTTGAAATCTGAAGGGCAGCACAGGAGGAAGGGCAGGCTAAAACTCTTGTTAGGACATGAAACTGCTATACACTGGTAAAATTTCCTTTCTCAAGGATTCCTCAATTCTGCTTTTAACACCTTCAACTGGTGGAATCAAACTCACTCAGATTATCCGGGATAATCTCTTTTACTGAAAGGCAATTGATTATGGACTTTAATCACATTCCCAAAATATCTTCACAGCAACACCTAGATTAGTATTTGATTGAATAGCTAAAACTGTAGCCTACCCTAGTTGACACATCAAGAAATGATCATGAAATGAAGTTTCACTCGACAAGTGTCAAGCGAACTGTTACATTTGTTCTTGAACAGTGACTGGGATCTCAGTAGTTAGCTCTGCTACATAAATAGCTATGATTGTTTTTCTCAAGAAGGGAGGATGTGAAAAATACTCATCTTTAAAAATGTATACACATATCAAACAAATGTAAATATTTAATTTTTTCCTTCTTAGGAACCGATCTTGAAATCTAATAATGCTCAGCAAACCTTGAGTTTGGTAATTAGAAATGACTCAAAAATAAAAATAAAATTTCAAAATATATTCATGAACCATCTAACACTTACTGTAACTTGTATAGCTGTTGGGGAAACACCTTCTCTTTCATCCATTAACCAGCCCTTATCTGAGCCTTGTTTCTCACTTCATTTTAACCAATATTTCTTTTTCTACATAACCATGTAAATTCTTTTCCTTTTGGCACATTTTTACTTATCAGTGAATTTTTAAATCAGTAAAGAAAAAATCATAGTTTTCTCAAAAAATGATGGCATATAATATAAAGTTTATGGAATGATGGGACAGAATTTTCATGATTCAATAATACAGCTATTCTGCTGTCTTTAAGCTCATTTTGACTTTTACTTATGTCAAATGAAATTGTGCAGGAGCTAATGTGGAAAATAAATCTCTACAGGGTAAGTTTCTTGGATTTCCTTAAGTATAGAGAAGGAAAATGTAGTAAACATCATGTTTTATTTATTTATTATTATTTTTATGTGTGTGGATGGTTGGTATAAAGAGACCTAGATTTTGAAAGTGCCAGAAATGTTTCATAGAGTTTGGTTTCAGCAATTTGAATAGGCAAGAGGCAAGAACAGTAGCTGAAAATATAAAGGAAATAAGTGATTTTGTATAAAGCATGTTAGCCTGGAAGTCACATGGCGTATTATTTGTCATTGCTTTACTATGCTTTGTTTCTGTGTCTGCTACGTGAAATTTCTTATACAAAATTTCTTGGTAGTTATGACCCTTTGGGGAAAACGTTTCTTTTCCTATTCTTCTTGCTGAATATATATGGCAGTTATGAAACTGTAGTGTATTTTAAAATATAAAGCCATATAAAATAGTCATGGATTTTATACTATTTGGGGGAAGGATACTTTATTTTTTTTATTACAAGGTTATGAAAGTATTCTTTTCAACAATGTCCTTTAAGACTGAGGTAGACTCTGAAAATTTTTATTCTGATAAATTGGATTTAATTACTTTTTAAATTGATGTTTAATAAATGTTTGTAGAGTACTAGTTTTATGAAAAGCAGTACTCATGACCCTGACATAGAGGAATTCAAAGTATTAGTTTCTACAGAATTTGTTTTATGTTTTGAAGAATAATATATTTCAGATATCAGTACTTATTTTCATTGTATAAATTGGTATATTGAATTAGTCTATGAATTAGAATTGATGTGGACTTACATATAACAATCAATATTTTAAAGTATTTTTAAAAGCCTATAGTAATAATATACATTGGAAAGTAATATAGTATATATGTATCAGGACCAAGATAATTAATGCAGAAAAAAAATCCTAATGACACATTTATCTTCATTTGCTGGAGGTATGAGTCATAAATCATGATTTACGATGCCTTTCCATTGATTTCAGAGTTCTTTCAAGTAATTAGTTGAAATGACATCATGCTATATATTTTCTGGATTTTTAGTAAGAAAATATTCTTATTTTTTTTCTGTAGATGCATAACAATTTCTTAGGGCACATTGCTTCATTTCAAAGAGACTGTTTCCATTTTGTTCTCTTACTTTAAAATAAATTGGCACGATTGTATATATTTCCATGATATTTATTTTATACATTAAGAATTTTTAATTTAGTTTTGCTGTTTTGAAAGTAACTCAAGATATTCTCATTTTGAACATCTTTTATTTAAACAAAAATTTAGATTTAAAGATTAATAAATAAAATATACAAGAAGAATAAAACAAGGAGGGATAAATATAATATGTGTAACAAACTGTCCTCTTCTGCTTTCTCAGCTCCCTTTCCACCTTTGTGTGTATGTGTTCATGGCTGTGTAGGTGTACAGGCATACATGCTAACGTGAGTGCATGTGTGTGTGTGCACAAGTTCGCATATGTGTGTGTGTGTGTCCTGTTCAAGTGGTACCTAGAGCTCTTATTATATAAGAGTTCACCTCTGGAATCAGACTGCCAAAATTTAGTTCCTAATTCCACCACTTTCTAATTGTGTGAACTTGGACAGCTTACCTAACTTCTCCTGTGCTTCAGTTTTATCACTCGTTCAAAATAATAAATGGCACTGGTTTCATGAGGTTATTTGGAGGATTAACTAGGTCAGTACCTATAAAACACTGAACATACCTGGCACATGCCACTCCCCTGCTGAAAACCCTGCAAATGGTCTCAAGTAGCCCCAGCTTGCTCCCACCATAGAGAGTATGCTCTAGCCAATTCCTCTGCCTGGAATGCTTTCCCCAGATAACCACTTGGCTAAATCTCTCACCTTCAGCCTAGCTGCTAAAATGTCACCTTCTCTATCTCTCTGCATCCATGTGAAAATTTATTGTTTTGGGACTTTTTGATAAAGCATCCTCTGGTTTTAATTCATTATTTTTAATGACTGCATACCATTCTATGGTCTGCATTCCTCTATTTATGAGTATTCAGTTTGTTTCTAGGTTTATTCTCCCACCTCTTGAACAGCCAGTGAAAGAACAACCACATTTGTATTCATATCTATGTATCCTTACGTACTGGTGTTTTTTATTTCTATAGCTTGGAGTCCAGGAGTAAGATTTTTGACTGAAAGGCTATATATACTTTTATATTGATAGATGTTGCCAGACTGATTTCTGAAATGTATGTGATAATTCACTTTTCTCCCAAATGTGTGAGCATCCTTTCTCTCACATCTACATAAGTCAGAGAATTGTCCATTTACAAAGATTTGCCAGTGAGAAAGGTAAAATGTGACCGGGCATTTGCATTTCTATGATGATTAGCAAATTTGGGCATTTTTTATATGTTTGCTAATTGATCGAATTTGCTCATTTATTAGCTTTAATTTAACCCTTTATACATTTTTCCATTGGGTTTTTTGTCCTATTTTTTCAGAATATAAATATGTTTGGATATTATATATATTGGCTTTTGCTATTTGAATTGGAAATATTTCTTCCAGTCATATTGTTTGACCATTGCTTTTGCTTTTGGTATCCTTTGCTGTAAGAATATTTAATTTTACAATTCCTAGTCTTGGCTAAGAAAGACTCGTCTGCAGTCTTATGTAGTTTCTTAAAATATTTGCATTGTCTTTATGATATATTTTTTAATTCTTTAAAGTGGGTACTAAATTCCTTTATTTTTGTCTTTTTTTTTTTTTAATAATGAAGTAGTGTCCTGGAAACAGTAACATCTCAGTATTAAACACCTAGAGCCCACATCTTGGTTTCTAAATGCCATTCACTTCTCAAAAGAACAAAGTGTCCTTGGAGAAATGGCTGATTACAGGTTGTGGTCAGGAAAACACAACTGAGTCTGGATTATTTTGTGGTGCCAGAAACAAAGAAATGCTCAGAGACTAATGAGGTCATGTTAAAAGGACTCCGAAATCAATCGAAGGAGCTCCTGCTAGTCTAATTTGG
Source organism: Avahi laniger (assembly GCA_963575035.1). Lineage (NCBI taxonomy): Eukaryota > Metazoa > Chordata > Mammalia > Primates > Indriidae > Avahi > Avahi laniger. The sequence continues at coordinate 27,679 of CAUYSK010051723.1, read as the reverse complement.
GAAAATTTGAACATCAAAATTAGAAAATAAATAATAACGGTAAATGATCATAAAACGTTTAGATAAACAAACAAACAAAAAAAAAACCCCACGAATCAGTAGAGATATTCCAAAAACAGAAGAGAGAGAGAGAGAAATGTTGGGGAAAAAAGATATATTTAAAAATCTCTATTGCAGCCCCAATATAATATTAGATTAGGCAGGGACACGTATGAAGGCTAAAATTTTTTGGCCATTAGATTTTTGGGGAATACGATAGTCTCACAGTCATAAAGTATTACTCCAAAAATTGCTTACAAATTGCTTACTAACTGCAAAGGGGAAAAAATGCTTTTAATATGGAAAGATCTGACAACCAAGCAATTTAACATTGCTATCAATAGCAATAGGGCGACCTGACAGTTTGTTTCTTCTCTGCTGTGACATAAAGTATACAAATCACCACCAACAAACTATTCTTGTCAAAAAAGTTTATTCTAAATTAAGTATCTACCTACCTTCTGGTTTACAAAAAGCACTGGAATTAGAGAAACAAGTTAAGTGGCACTATTATGCATCAATAAGACACATCTGTAATTTGGGACATTCTCTAAGTCAGCTGGTTTAGATGTTTTAAAAGTTAAAGTCAAGAGAAAATAAAAATGTAGGAGGACTATCTAGATTAAAAGTGATTTCAGAGACATAATCTTTATTGTAATATGTGAATTTTTATTTGGATACTGGAGTTGTTTAAAATCTATAAAATGTATTTTGATGACAATTGAGGAAATTTGATTATGGACTAAATTAGATGACATCAAATTATTATTAATTTTTTCAGCTGTGATAGTGGTATTGTATTTATGTATAAGCATGTCCTAATTAGGATGTGTGTGCTGAAACGTAGGCTTTAATTGCTGGAAATTCTTCCTTTTATAGAGTCAAAAATCTTTTAAGTACTACTATTGGTCCTTATTCTGCCATCTGGAGTTGAAAGCATGAGTCGATACTGCCGTAAGAAAATTATCTTCTTTGTCATTAACAAACAGTTAAAATGAAATGTATATATACAAGAGATAAGATTACAAAAATGCATATCCTGATACTATTATATTAATTTTATGCTACCATGGCATAAACACTTTTAAATATATGATTCCTCCTAACAGATATGTTTAGGCAAAAGTCTGCATAGCAGTAAGTGGAGAGACAGGAGAAATTTCTCATATCCATCTCCTGGATAATTTGGGAGACAAGGTTTTTAAAGACAGTTTGGCAGGTCAAGGACTAGGCAATTAGATTTGCTAATTGGCTTGGTGCAGAGCAAAATTACAGGGGTGTAAAAATCATGCTTCAGTTCCTGGGGTCACAATTCCAGTTGAGTCAGTTTCTTGACATGGGCCTTGGTGTGGGTGGGTCAGCCAATCCTGGAATGCAAGACCTGGAAGATATCTCAGAAACTACCTTTAGGTTTCTGAAGGGTGATGTTGTCTATGGAGAGAGTTAAGAATCTTTATGACTACCAGCTATGTGACTCCAGAGTAGCAATTATGGACAGTGACTAATTAATTATTATCATTATTTTTAGCTAGTCCTATTCCTTCACAGAGTTTTGGGGCCCTTACCCCAGTTCTCACCTGGCACCCCTTTATTGATTTGTGTAAAGGGCAGTTTCAGGACTTGGAGAGAGAGAGAAGGTTAAATTTAGTGCCTCTCCCTAAGCCCAACATTTGTATCACTGATACGAAGATATTTTGTATTTTAAACATGTGTGGTAGTAGCTAAGGCGAATCCAGAATGCTGTTGTTTATTTGCATTTTAATTTGATTCAGAATTGTTTATTTTAGGTCCTTTGATTGACTGCTAATTTAAATCACTTTCTATAGAACATTGTTTCTTTCCCTTCATGCTTTACAACCCCAAATAATAAAAGATACCATCATGTACTTTCAAGTTTGTATTCTCTAGGCATGATTTTTGAGCATCATGAAGACTTAGAAGAAAGGCTAATGAATGGCAGTGATGTGATGGTTATAGAAGCAGTTGCATAGGGAAAAGAACTTGCTTTTAAATCCAGCTCTGCTTTATATTAACTGTGTGAACAGATTAAAATTACTTAATCCTCTGTACCTCAGCTTCCTTCCTCAGTTCCTAAATAAGAGTAACAATACAGTAATTGGAAAGATTAAATGAGCCAAGGCAGGTAGAGTGATTACGATTTTACCTGTGTATAAGCCTCAAACATTTAGCTCATGTTATGCTTATCTGGTTGATAAGCAGGTGAAGAATTAGGTGGTAAAGCTGGGAATTCTTGATTACATCATTGTCATGATTACAGTGTATGATGATCCATTTGCAGAGGTTGCAAACAAAGCTGAGGAGAGAAGCTCCCGGAATACAAAGGGGCAATGACTGATGTCTGCTCTAGAGTCTGCTTCTATAGAATTGAAAACAAATGGGAACTACACTTCGTGAAAGACGAGGAAATCAAAATACCAAGGACAGAATTCTGAGGGGAAGGAAAGAAAAAGAATAGAAAAATTATCACTTATGTTGGGGGAAAAGAAACCTGAAATGAGAAATTTCACAAAAAGGGACTAAGGCAACATAGGGGTGATTATTCTGAATTTATCTTCTCATCGATGGACTAATCAAACAGTACGCACACAGTTGCCAGGTGGAAGTATGAATTTTTCTTGACCATTTATTTACACAGTAGATGAATGCTTTCGCTAATTAATGACAACTGTAATAGGTGACTGGAAAATTTCACTGAGCCCACATACCCACCTCGATCTTTCTTGACTTTCCTGGTGAAACCTTTGTTTATGTAGAGACTACATATTTTATTCTACATACCAGACTGACAATAGAGGTAAGACATGCAGTGCTCTGGAGCTTGTATTTTTCTATCTAATTTTTTTTGGTTGCTACTTCTCAGATTTGGAGAGAAAAAGTTTAGTGAGAAAAACAATAGTGTTAACATATATTAATATTCAGCTGTTCCCTTTTTTATGTAAAAAAAATTCTGGTTTGAATTATACTTTTTCAGGTATGGTCTACTGCTCCTATAGCATCATTTTGTAGTAGTATTTAAATGTCTCCGAGCCTGAAAGTTCATCTCAACAAATGGGAACAATCATGAGCACTGATTTCAAAGAAGCTAATAAGAAAAAGTTTAAGTAACAAATTAGCTTAATTTGAGTGTACAGTAAACTAAAATTTTGGAAAGATTTATTTATTTACATATCACAAGGTGCTTTTTTCATTACACATTTCTTAGAATAACATGCTTATTTTCAGAGGCTTACAACAAGGATGCAATACACATTGTTCTGTTTAACTTACATAATTGGGGATACATTTAACACTGAAAGTTTTAAGGACTTTCTTTTAGAATTTGGATTTTTATTTTTACCCTCTCTAGAAAGATGACTTTGAGATATGTGTGAGAAGAGAAATATAAAGTAGATGACAAAATAGAATGCTATGATATGAAGGAAAATTTGATGAAAATATAATTGATTCAGAAATTTTTGTTGAACAAATGAAACCAAGATTTTTTTCCCCAATATCACAAAGTAATTGCATTCCTTTCTGATTTTCTTGAAGACACATGTGGAATAAAATGTAATAAATACTGTACTTGTGTGTTTACTTACCAGAGTGTTCTCCTCAGAAAAAGTAATGATACCCTTTCATTGACATCATCCAAGTGATAATATACTTTTGTTTCTGTCATTGGAGTAATAATAACCTTTCAACCACATCACTGCACGGTGCATCTTTCTTTTATTGTACATAATGCATAAAAATAACAAGGCTATATCATTTCTTAAGGAAAAAAGGTTGTAATTTTAAATTCATAGGCATCAGAAAAATACAGCACCTTGATAATATGTACTAAAATTTCTATAGATACTTATAACTTTGTACGAAAATTTAATTTTAATATTCTTTCAATTGTCATGTTATACTTAACTACCAATCTCTGCTATTTCACATCTCAAAAATATCATTTAAAACCAGTTTTAGTTGTTTATACCCTGGTGATAAGGGATTAGATTTTTTCTTTGCCAAATACTTCTCAGGCTAGGTTTCAAAATCTGGTTTGTATAAAAAATTACTGGTAGATAAATTCTTTGATAATAAAGGACAAATATTTTGTTCCAGTTTATGATGATGGGTGAATTTAATATATTTCAATAAGCACTGACACTACTCAGAGTGAAAATTTAAACTTTTTCTTTCAAAATTCTTTAATCACTTAAATGAACTCATAGTTTTACTGTAAAACATTTGATACATATTTAATAGCCTTTTATGCATTGCTTCTTACCATGACAAATTGAATACAATGTAAAATAAATTGTTACATTGATCTCTTAATATTTCTTGAGATTGAAGAATATAAGTCTTTTCCGTTTTTGTTTAAGTTTGATTTACTTTATCATAAATTGTAATGATATGATTTGTGCTGGATAATGGAAATCCAAACATTGTTACTCTGTATAAGAAGAAAGTGAACCATCTATTGAATGTTTAAAATAAAGAACTATTCCTAATAAACTAATCAGATAGTTTCATCATGCAGACATGAATCTCGGGAAATAGGCCTAGTGGAATTTTACAGTAATTAATTATAAAAATTTTACATGCTTTAAATAAATGTTTATTAAAGAAGTGTCTATATTTGGTCTTGTTCCATGCTTCAAAGAGCTTCATCTGAGCTCAGTAAGATTAGTTTGAAGGCCCATTAGCAAATGGAGGGCAGAAATGTTACCACTGTTTCCAGATTTCTACTACTGCAAATAGTCACTAAGTTAATGCCAAAGTTGTTGTCTACTGGATTTTATTGGAACAAGAGAAGCCTAATTAAAGCTTTTTTCAAAATACATATTTATTCAACAGAACAAGAAAACAACTTCAAGATGACATTTATCTTTTCTAAAAGTCATCTTTGATTTTATTGTCAGAAAGAGAGGGATTGTTCATCAAATCACAGATAATAAGAGTGCTGAGATGACCCTGTTATTTAGTTGGTGTGACTTAGTATGCCAGGTTCCTCTCTGTTAGTATTAAAAGTGATGTGTTATTCTCAGCTGATATTGGCTAATAACTTTTTTGGTAAGAGCTTTATTGAGCTGTTAATTCACAAACCATGAAATTCACCCATTTAAAATGTACAATTTAATGGTCGTTAGTGTATTCAGTTACATAACCATCACCACAACCAATTTTAGAACATTTTCATCACCCCAAAAAGAATCCCATGTCATTAGCAAGCACTCCTCATTTTCTCCTAACCACCTTCACCACGCCTCCCAGCCATAGGCAACCACTAATTTATTTTCTATCTCTATAGATTTGCCTATTCTAGACATTTAATATAATTGGAACTATACAACATGCGGTCTGTTGCTATCAGACTCTTTCATTTGGCATAATGTTTTCAAGGCTCATCCATGTTGTAGCAGGTATCAGACTTTTATTGTTTTTAATTGCCAAATAAAATTTCATCCTGTGGATATACCACATTTGATTTAGCCATTCATCACCTGAAGTACATTGGGTTGTTTCCACCCTTTGGCTATTATGAATAATACTATGAACATTCGTGTACACATTTTTGAGTGGATATATGTTTTCATTTCTCTTGGGTGTATGCCAAGGAGTGGAATTGCTGGATGATACAGTAACTCTATGATTAACCCTTTGAGAAACTGCTGGACTGTTTTCCCAAGAGACTTTTTCATTCCCACCAATGATATACAGTGATTCCAATTTCTGCATGTCCTTACCAACACTATTAATTATCTGTCGTTTTGATTATAGCCATCTGGTGGGGGTAAAGTGGAAGGTATTTCATTGTGGTTTTGACTTGCATTTCCTTGATGATGTTACCATCTTTCAGATGCTTATTGACCATTTGTGTATCTTCTGAAAGAGATGTCTATTTAGATCCTTTGCCTATTTAAAAAATTGTGTTGTCTTTTTATTATCATTGTAAGAGGTCTTTACATATTATTTTATCAGTTTTTCTTTGTGTAGTTTATTAAGATAAAAACCTTTATTGTGTGATTAATAAATTCAATTATTAGCAAAAATATTAAAACAATCAATTATAATTTTTGGTCAACCTGACATAGAGAAACTAATTTGACTCAACTTTTCTTTCAGTTGTTCTAGAGTTTGGTTGGCTATCAAACTTTGTGAATCTTAATATGTTACCTAGTGCAAAGCTTATAAAATAATAGGATGTATTGATTGGAGTTTATTTTCAAGGAAGTAAAATTTTTTATTGTGTATCTTCTGAAAGAGTCATCATTTTGGAAAGATATAATATAAATAAAGAATTAAATTTTTATGGGCCTATATTTTTTTAAAGTGTTTCTCAGTTATTTTTTAAAGAAATACTTAAAATTTTAGCATTTGAGCACCCATCTTTCCTTTCTTCAAATTTTTCTCATAATCTTTTCCTTGCACGTATTATTATTTATAGGCTGTAAATTAAAATTAAGAGAATATAAATGTTTTTCCATTTCAACAAAAACGATCACCTCCAGTCCCCACTCCCTATGTTCAATGTAATAAGTTAGAAAAAAGTAAGAATTATGATTGCCCCCTGGACACTGCTGTTCTGACCCACTATCCAAACACAGTATGGTAGAGATATAATAACTTGGTTTGCATGGAACATCACTTAAGAACAATCAACTCTTGGAGAAGAAATCAGTTGCCACTAACATGTCAAAGTATTAAGTATTTCTGCATGTGTACCTAAAGGAGATGGGAAAAAACAGCAGAGTCCTCATGATGGGGCCCACGGTCCTTGGCCTTTGACAGAAGGGTGACAGGTGTCGATGGTGCCTTCCTTTGAGTCTCTTTTCTTGGGTCAGGGTTGTACATGAAAGTTGCCTTTAATGCACTGGTCAGAAAGAATGTGTAGCTCAACATAAATATGACCTCCTTTTTATGAAAAGAAGAAATTCTTGGGAAGTGTAGTTGAAAATTATCATGCCACTTTACAAACTCACCGGACAATATGAATTTCTTTTAGGTTCTTAATGTATTTTTGTTAGACAATAAATCTTCACCATGGAAAAAAATGAAATGGCTCATAAATATCTATAAATACATTTATAAATATGCACAAATACTTTTTTAAAGCAGATGCAATTCTTGGTCACAAACATGAAAGCCTAAATATCAGAAAGTTTCTACTAACAAAAGATGCAAATGAAAGTCATAATCCAAAACCTGGACACAGTAATAACTCTGGTGTCTGGGTTGAGTATTAGCTCCTTTCATCAGCTGTCAGCAAAATCATCCTCTGAACTTCTCACTCTTATGCCTGCCTGTCTTTATTTTAGTGCATAGACAAGCAATTGGAATTCTGCCATTTAACAGCCAAGCCCTGTGGCAGGATAATAAGTAACAGTCCACTAACAGGGATGTGGAGAAAGCATATGTTAGGCCAGGAGGAATGGAAATTGTCCACATAGAAGAAAAAAAAAAGTAAGAGAAAAAGAAAGAGTAAGAGAAATAAAACCTCAAGGGCGAGAATTTTCTATTTACTAATATTCTTTCCTTTAGCACTAGCTTTTGCAAGTGGGTGACTGCATTTTGTAGTCTTAGTAAATCATGGCTGCTTAACCAAGCATTTAAACCTACTAAATTAAGTTACCAACAGCCAATCCCCCAAACTTATATGCACGAAAAGACGTAAAAATAAAATAAAATAAAATAAAATAATAAAGAAAATTTCCTATTTAAAATTTAATACTGATATGATTAAAAACATATATCAACAGCTTAAAGGCAATCAGGCTTCCTAATCAAGGAGTAGGCTTGTTATAATAAAATTAAGCTTTATTGTCATTTCTGATGCAGGTTTATTATTATTTTTTAAAAAGCTAAAAATGGTAGGAGGTGATTCATTTATTTGGATTGAAAACTGCATCTGGTTCAGACCTAATAGTCATCCACAAGTAAAGTATCATTTGAGAATGCTTGGGGGTATGCCTGAAGTTTTTACTTCTACATCATTTGCTAATAAGCTAGTTATCTGGAAACTACTAAATTAGAATATTTGATTTTGCTGAGATTAAAAACAAATATTGGATTCATAGTTAATATTTTGTGCAGAAAGCTTCCATTACATTCTGCAAAGTTTTTAAAATCCAATGTAACAGCCCGTTTTTATTTTTGTTTTTGTTTTTTAATGTTTCTCTATTAGTTGTATATAAAATAAAATGAATATAAAAGTGGAAGCAGGATAATGTTCTGGGCTTATGTTTTACAAAGTTTTAAATTTTAGAACTATGCCAAATTTAAAGAATTTTACGGTTAATATTTGTACTGCATAAATTCACTGATTCCCACTACTACATGCTAAATTTCAGAAAGCCTGTATCTGAAGGATAATTAGTTATTCTGTTTTTCTCTTTGGCTCTAATAGAAAGATCTGTACAATATAGAAAAATATGAGAATATTAGTGAACTACTCAGGAATAAACTAAAATTGAGAAAAAGTAAAGAGGTTAGAGGTGAGAGAATATCATGACCAACACAGGACTTAACGTACGTTTAAGTATTTAGCAAGTGTTATAAGTCTTTTAGGCTGAATTTTTATTCACATTTGGTTTTCCCTGCATTCATCTTTCTTTCTTTTTATTCTTTCCTCCTTTTCTTCTCATGCTTTTATTTGCTTCTTTTCTTTTCTTTTCTTTTTTCCCCCCACTGGTATTATTTTCTGGCACAAGCAAGACATGGTTTCCCTCTGAGGAGAATTTTAGAATGCCAATGTCTTTCTATTTAGTTTCACAAGCTCAAGACACATATGTATGAGTATGTGTATTGGAGACATTTTTATTCTAAGAAAATTTTGAATATAAGTTTGAATTTATCACCGTTCTCCTCTGCCTAGCATATTATACAAATTCTGCATAGTTTTGGAAACAAAATTCAGTAAACAGTTCACAATCCCTTTGATCATATTCTTTCCTTAAAATTCCTTACTTATTAGAAATGTCTAGATTGATTTATTTTAACTACAATGTAGTCACAGGTAGATCTCCCTATAATACTTTTCTGAAGATTCCAGTTAAGGCACTGCAAATATGAAAATACCACAACAAATTTCTTCCACTACTTATTAAACACAGTCTTTGGTTACAGTTGAAGATCAATTTCTTTGGAACAAGGAGTTGACTTATGAATGAAGTTTTAAAAATTTCCCTTATAAGATGATTATTCTGAAATTTTAGAAATAATTTTCCTATTGCAACAATATTAAAAGAGTGGGATTTGGCCCAGCAATGACCCCCAAACTGGTTGTTTTATCTCATAATAAAGCTGAATTATAAAAATTTAGACTCTAATGCATTATTTCTGGAAAAATAAATTGTACTGAAGCTCTCTTAATTCTCTGATTTACTGGAATTTTGCTTTCCCTGTGGAATCTGATTCTTATCTCTGGCTTCACAACTCCATAGGGAAAGAACAAGGAATTGTTCACCACAATTTCATGCTTATTTTGACTGAGCCCATACCCGTGCCCTTCTATTTTTATTTATCTCTTACTGATTCTCTAACAAAATATCCAAAAAAGTAGCTGCTGTGGATATTTCATTATCTTTCCCCTTATATTTCCAACTTCATATTCCCTTCCTCCTCAACTTCTATCCTATTCTTCATCAAATGATTATTCTCCCTATAATAAATGGGGAGAAAAAATTTAGAGCATCTTCCCCCCTTATCAGCTTGTCAAATTGTTATTTCCTTTGATTTTAGAGAAAGAGCTGATTCTACTAAAAACCAACCTCTTTGTCCTTGACCCAGCTTTTCCCATTTTATAAGGGATATTATTTTGAGAGACATTCTTTTCTAGTCTTTACATACACATTTGTTCCCCGATGTGCCTCCGGCGACTGTCCTCTTTCCTTCTTTTCCTTTATTGACAGACATCTTCCATGTCCCTGTTATCTCTAGCAACCTGGTCTTAAGTTCATTTAATTGTTTTCTCTTCTTTCCTTTTCTATTGGGATTGTCTTCTCAGAATCAATTTATTGTCAGCTCTAATAGTCATTTATTCATTCTCAACCTGCCTAATTCTTTATTGCATTTCACTCCTTAAAACTGCTTTTCTCTTGACCGCTGGGAAAGTACATTATATTGCTCCATAATACTCAAATTCTTCTTCTCTTCTTAAATGCTCAATCTTTTTCAAATATTCCTTTTTACTACTCTGTTGTTTTTTTTCTATTAAATTCCAAATCTCAGTTATTTCATCTTCCCCAGAATTGCAACTCTCCTTTCTGTGTGAAAAATTACAAAGCACCAAGCATTTCCAATTTTCAAAGAGCTTTTACTTGCGTAATTATATTTAATCTTCAATATAAATCTGTGAGGTAGATATCAAGTCATTTTACAAACTGTCAAATTCATATTTTCAGTTTCCAACTATCTGGCCATTTTCCAAAAGTTAACTAGACATTTATTGCATTTAGGCATTCAATATAGTGTAGTAATATACCCAAGATTAAATTTCTAATCTTTTTCTGTCCCATGCAGTGTCCCTTCTCAATTTTCCCACTGGTTTTAAAATACAACTATTGGCCAAGTCTGTTAGTTTGAAATCTTAGAGGGAAGCTTGATTTCAAAGAGTAAAGGCTTCCAATGGGATGAATTTGGATCATCCTCTCTTGGTGGGCCCTTTCCATTACCTCCTCCTTTAGAAGCCCATTTGGGTGCTGATTCTTTCAATGAGTCGTCACCTGGGAAGGTTCCTGGGAACCTTCTTACAATTATATGTTCCTGTGGCACTTTTTTGTCCCTATCCTGATATTGATAAATAGTGCGGCTGTCAGAGCTCAGGTTCTTGGATCAGACAGATCTGTACCCTAATAAAACAGTCCCCAACATTTTTGGCACCAGGGACCGGTTTCATGGAAGACAATTTTTTCACAGATGGGGGTGTGAGTGGGGAACGGTTTCGGGATGATTCAAGCACATTACATTTATTGTGCAGTCAAATCTCTCTGCTAATGATAATCTGTATTTGCAGTTGCTCTCCAATTGTAGTATCAACGTCTAAGCTCCACCTCAGATCAAGCATTATATTCTCACAAGGAGTATGCAACCTAGATCCCTCGTATGCGCAGTTTACAGTAGGGTTCACGCTCCTGTAAGAATCTAATGCCGCTGCTAATCTGACAGGAGGTGGAGCTTATGCAGTGATGCAAGTGATGGAGAGTGGCTGTAAATGTAGGTAAAATTTTGCTCACTCACCGGACACTCACCTCCTGCTGTGCGGCCCAGTTCCTAACAGGTCTCAGAATCATACCAGTCTATGGCCCCAGGGGTTGGGAACCACAGCTCTAATAGACCCGTACTCTAATCTTTGTGTCGCCACTTACAAACTGGATGATCCACTGCAAGTCACCTTTCTGAACCTTTATTTTTCCATATTGGTAAACCGTGTTCATAATAGCAATGCTTAATTTGTAGGATGCTTAAAAAGATTAAATGAGATAATCATTCATGTAGCTGGAAGATAATAAGTGCTCCAAACATTGTTAGCTAACTCACCTCCTGAAGCATAATATTGTGAATGAGTGCTGAACCTGGACTTTTAAGATCCAGTTTCTGGGTTTGTGCCCCAGTGCTATGACCGGGTCATGATACATAAACTCAGAGAACTTTGATTACCTCTGCTATACAATGGGATGAATTATAATTTAAATGAGTATTTGTGGATAAGATGAGAAAATTTCTGTAAAGATGTTAATAAACTGTAAGATTCTTGGTAAAATGTAAATAATGATTAAAATCAAGCACCTGAACAGAGGAATCGGGTTTTGTACATCTTTGCTTGTAGTATATTACATGAGCCACAGTACAGAGTGGCTTATATATAAAAATTTTAGTTATTTGTTGATTGAATTTACTCTGATATCAACCTCCCACTTCTCATATATAATTTCTAAAACCTATTGATAAAAAAATTAAAAAAAAATTGTCATCTTCATTACTTTACCCTTTAACCCAAACCATTTCTCTAATAAGATTCCATCTTCCTTTAAGAATAAACTGTAAGTGCCTCCTACTTGGACCTCATAACTCTAGTTTTAACTCTATTAATCCATTCATTACTATGATATAGAATAAATAATTTTCTTTAATCCTTCATTTGACCATCTATTGCCTTCTTTAAGAACTTGCAATGGCTTGCTTTTTCCTAGCACAACAAAGCCAAACACTTCCTCTGAATTTTAAAGGCCTCCATCTGTTTCTACTCTTCCTATGCAATATTATTTTCCATTATTCCTTAACAAGCTTCCACTGTCCTACAGAGACAGGTATATTTTTTGTCTCTAGTAAACTAGGCCCCGAAGATAAAAATTTGCATAAAATATTCAGTAGCATGTTCCTTATTTCCCTCTCTCCTTCTATGATTTTACACATGCTGTTTAAGTCTCCTGGAATGCCTTCTTCTCTCCCATCACCTTACATAAATTTACCTGAACTCCATGACCCAACAAATGTTTTTTCTCCCATATCAAATATTTTCTCATTAAACTTCCCCCACTCTTGATATCATTACATAGTCTTTCATAATAGCCTAAAATAGGCGATTTAGGCATGTTGCATAATATTCAGAAGGTATCATGGGACACACAGTTAAAGTCTCTGAGCCTCAGTAGCACCCCTCCCAATTTCCCTTCTTCTCCCAGAGATGTTCTCTGTATCAACAGATATTATACAATTTTCCCTCATCCCTCTCTCCCTTCTTTTTAATAAAAATGATGGAGGAAGTGATGAAGCTGTCGCTGAGGAGGTCACGTTTGAGCTGAAACCTGAAGGATGATTGAGCATGTCCGGTGAAGATCTAAGGAAAGAAAATTCCAGGCAAAGTGAACAGTAACAGCAAAGTCCTTCAGGTGGCATTAAGTCTCTTGTGCTGCGGGACAAAGAAGCTGGATAGTGTCGTGTGAATGCAGAGTGGGAAGATGATAGCAGATGAGGATGGGGGGTGGGGGTCAGGTGGGGTATGAGGGACCAAATCCAGGAGAGTGAGCTAAGCCATGGGAAGGAGTTTGGAATTTATTCTAAACTTGATGAAAATCTATTGTAAGGTTTTGAGCAGAACATGCCACAAATTATTCATATTGTAAAATGACCATGTGGATCCTCTGTTGGGATTTTTCAATAGGCAAGTGTAAGTAGCGAGGAAGATATTTAGGAGTCTCAGAAAAAGATAAAAGTTTCCACAAGAAAACTGTCAAAACACTTTCCTAAATTGCCCTTGACATTACAAATCAACTGAAATTACAGATTTCCTAGAAATTAATGACATTAAGATTACTATATATTAAAACCCATAGGATATAAGTGGAGTGGTATTTTTGCAGGGGGAATTCATAATAGTAGATGCATCTATTTAAAGTGTTGAAAGTAAATAAACATCAACTAGACAAAATAGAAAAGTTAAAAAGTAAGATAAAATAATGTAGTGGAAAGGAGGAAGCAAACTATAAATAGGAATTAAATATAAATAAAATAAAACCAAAAATTAAAATTGGCAAGTTTGAAGAAGAAGAATAAAAGAGAAGAGATACATTAATACCTGTTGTGGGCAACTCTTATGACGGTGGTCCAGCTCACAATTCCACCTTTTCAAGGCTTGGCCTCCAATGTATAGAGATTGATCCTTCGTGGCCCCATGTGTAATATGCAGTCCTATCCAGTAACCACGATTCATTGAAGAAGGACTAGAGAACTCACCCAATATGAACCAATTATATTTTTTTCTGGAAATTTGACATTTAAGATTGTTAAAAAACAGCAAGTGGTTAGAGGGAGCATAGAGCAGAGGTTTTGATCTGGGTATGTGCCTCTGTGGATAGATGTAGACACTCCAAGTGTTACATGCATTTATGGCTTGTTCAAGGGAATCAGTTTCCACAGCCACATTATCCATAGGTACTCTTTCCTAAAATTGATCTACCTGAAAAGAATACAATAAAAAAATTATTTCATTTTCACAGTAACCTTCTTCTCCTTTACAAAAGGAAGGCTTATGCTTCCCTCAGTCTTCTTGAGTATTACAATGGTGCATTGTACCAGTGTGTACAAACCACCAGGGTGCCAAGCAAAGGACAATGGAAATATTGATATTGGTGTTGAGAAAGTGAATGCCTAACAAATCTTCTTGCAAATCAGGAGATTTCTTTTTCACTGAATTAAATAAAATTTAAAGAGAATCTAATAGAATTTCCACTGATTAATCATTGAAAATAATTTTTGAACAAATATCACTGAGTAATTTTTGTCATAAATCCAATAATGAGTTTGAAGAATTGCATAACATTGCTATATCTAAACTTCCTCAAGGACCTGGTTTTAATTTGTATGGACAAGCTTTCTTAGCACTTACATCTATGAAAATGTAAGCAAGGATAATATGGATGCAAATTCTATTTCATTCAATAATAACATTCATCAATGAATATATGAATTAATAATAAAAAATAAGTGAGAAATCAGAAAAGCTTTAGTCCCATCAATTTCATTAAAAAATACATTTTCAAGGCCAGGTATGGTGGCTCGTGCCTGTAATCCCAGCACTTTGGGAGGCCAAGGTGGGAGGACTGCTTGAGGCCAGGAGTTCGAGACCAGCCTGGGCAACATAGTGAGATCCTGTCTCTCAAAAAATAAAAAAAAATAGCCAGGTGTGTTGGTGCACACCTGTAGTCCCAGCTGCTCAGGAGGCTGAGGCAGGAGGATTGGTTGAGCCCAGGAGTCTGAAGTTATAATGAGCTATGATCATGCCATTGCACTCCAGCCTGGCAACAGAGCAAGACCCTGTCTCAAAAAAAAAAAAAAAATGTAAATACATACCCACATAGTTTTCTTATAGTATTTCTTGTAATATTAAAAGATAATCAAAGATGAGCAAATGTAAAAGTATATATTACCTTAGTATAAAGTTTTACGGGTACAAGTGAAAGACAAATAAGAAAAAAGAAATGATATAAAATTTTTACATATAAAGAAAAGGGTTTTAAAAAATGGATTGTGGTGAGTGTCAAATCATCACACCCACCTGTTTAGATCTAGTGGAATCTAAATATGTTTTAGATTCTATTAGATACATTTTAAGTGACATAATAGATTAATTTTTTTAGTCACATATTTGCAATGAATAGAAAGGTATCTTTTTGCAACTTCTTAAATTTATAATGAACAATTTTAATTCTCAACTTAAAAATTCTTACGGAGATACATAAGAAAATGTTTGAAGACTTCTGTTATAGAGAGACCTATTCCTGAAAACTGCTGCAGAGGTCTCACAAAAGAACTTCCTTTCACAAAGTAAGTTAGATTTGCAACTGAAAGAATCTTAACAATTGCCAGATTTTTGTAGTGTGTGGGTTAGGTACACAGGTTTTGAGTTTGAACCCTTGGTAGGCGACTTGCTCTCTGGATATTAGACAAGTATTAATAACGTGTGGTACCTATCTCAAAAAGTTGTTGTGAGATTTAAATTAATACAGTGCCCAACACAGAGTAGACATTCAAAATATTAGTATCATTATTATAATAAAATAGACTCTAATTAAAAATGTGATAAGCAGGGAAAATATTAGAGTAGCTTAAACAAGTGTTTGACAAAATAACTGTGGAAACTGAATTAATTGGATTTATCTTTAAGAAAATATAACTTACTGATTTTGACTTATATAAAGAAGAGTACTTGAACAGAGCAACAATTATAGAAAAACACAGTACCTAAGAAAGTTACCTGGAATTGATGATTTTATGATCAAGCTCTTCTAAACTTTCAAGCAAGGGAAAATTCTTAGGTTTTAAAAAAATGCTTCTGAAAAAAGGACAAGATGGAAATTTTATTGCTGTATTAACACTAGCATAACAGTAATAGCTAAACCTGTCATGTAAAGGAATCATTTACACACACACACACACACACACACACACACTCATGACAAATTTCACTTATAAAATATGATTTAAAAATCAAAGTTTATTCCAGGAATACAATCATGCTTAAATATTAGAGAAACTACTGCTACAGTGGGATGAAAAATCATTAACCACAACACACATCGTCACATATTTACATTGACAGTTGCTGACCTGAGAAATGCAGGCATATAGGATGTTCTTAGATGGGAAAACAGTATGTTCAGCTGTCAATTGTTCTTAAATTAATCTATAAATTAAATGTAATTCAAATAGAAATTTCAATACAATCTTGATTCTCAATTTCACCTGAATTAAACTAATCATTGTGTGCAAAGAAATGGCCACTCTCACTCATGCGTGGTGGGAGTGCTGTTTGCTACAGTATTTTGGGAGGCTAGTATGGTATTGTACACCTAACTGCATAATGTACACATCCTGTGATCTAGCAGTGAGATAGATATTTATTGATTGATTGGTGAGAGTATTAGTAAGGGTAGAAAGCAAGTTGAAAAACTGTTTTATATAATTTTATTTTGCTAAAAATCCGTATTTGTGTATTTAGGCATATTTATATTTAGAGAGAAACATGTCTCAAAGATGTACATCTAAGTGTGAACTCATGAGGCATTAAGAACTCTTTACTATTTACTACATACAGTACTGTAATGTTAGATTTTTTAAACAATAAGAGCAAAAATGTTCATAATTAAAATAAAAGTCAAATCTTGGAAGGAGTCACAAGATTGGCAGTGACTATTGACAAAACGCTTAGCCTGGAATTACAGTCAAAGAGACTGTAGGCTGATGGGGAGAAGTCAGGCTCAGAAAAGGGATTTCCTTACAGCCTCTTCTCTAGTTAGTAATTAGTGGCAGATTTGTGTTAGAAACTAGATTTACTCTCACTTCAGCTAAACCACACTATCTATTTTACAATTGAATATTTAGACTTAAGTATAAGACCTCACATTTATCTCATTTAATGTTATCTTTAAATTATCCAGTTCTCCTAACCTAATCCAGATGGTTTGAGGACTTTCGGTCAATCGAACAACATAGTTTCTTTCTACTTTTATGTCATGTTAGGTATTTATCTAAGTTATTTCCTAAATGTTTTCATCTTATAGAAAAAAAGGTAGGCTCTAAGTCTGAGTGCTGGTACCAAAGGCCTCCTTGTTTCAAGGATGTGGATGTTAACAGAAAGATAGACCTTCATAAAACTGTGATGTCAGCATCTATCCTTGGCGGGTTCCCACATTCTTATCTTCCCTGTCATTGCTCTGCCGTCCAGTGACACCTCCCACTCTGAATACCCCAGAAGCGTTATACTCTTATTCTTCCCCAATTTTTCCCCTTGGCTGTCCCTACATTTCCTACACAGCCATTAAATATGGTCATCATCCTCTGTCAAAGTGCATTCTCTCTCTCTCTCTCTCAATCTTTCTCTTATCTATCTACCTATTATCCATCTGTCTGTCTATCTGTCTAACAACCATCTATTTTTTTTTTGTTTAGGCAACTCTTCTTGATTTTCACATGGATGTGATAAATGCACTTACACTTTTATTTAACAGCTTTATATGTTATCGTTTCCAGGAGAGTCTAAACTTGAAAAGAGAATTTGACCTTAAAACTTTCCATAGATTTATTCCAAACAGAAGAATAAGAAATCTTTATAAATTCAATGGACTTGGAAAAATAGCTTCAGGCACCCCAGCAAACTACTAAATGTACATAATTAGTATACATACCAACTGTCTTTAATCCCCATGTTTTAGCTCTATAATTCAAGTGTTGCCAAATTCCACTGTATGTTTATTTTGCTATAAAATTGTGGTTTCAAATATAAAGTGAATTATTATTTTGCCAAATCTTTAATGAAATTGATTTTCTAAGAAGATGTATTCTGTCACTCCTCAGGCTTCCTTGCATAGCACCTCCCCAAAGCACAGTATTTACGAAGTTAACTTTCATATGCATTTGTGTTTGGAAATGTGTGTGTGTGAGTTTGAGCAGGGTGTTATTACTTGGTAAGAAGAGTTTGCCTTCTCCATGTTCCCTAGGGGATTGCTATGCTTACTTGCAGGAGTTACACATAAAGAACAGCATAATGTGTGCATAATCTCCTTCCTAGGATTTCTGTGCAGTTTGAAAGCTGAATTTCTAAGAGGCCATTTCAGTATCTTTTCAAATTAGTCACTGGAAGGAATTGATGGAGGTTTTAAAAGAAACAGAAGTTCCCAGAGAGTGCTAATGCTCTGCTAGAATAAGCATCGGTAGGCAGGTAAATCAGTCATACAAAATGAAATTATGTATACACCTATTAAAGATTACCTTCTAGCTAAATAAATGAAAAATTTTATGATAGACATATTGTTTGTAATTGAAAGTCCTTGATTGCAGGGGTACAATGACAGCAGGAACTCAAGGCAACCTGTTTGAATAAATTCCTTTTTATAAAAATATCGAAAATGTACATTTAAAAAGTATATTTTACTTTCTTCCAAACGTTTGAAGTCAGAACCATAAAAGGAGTAAAATAAATCTCTTAGTGCTAAATAGTGTTAGAAAGTTTATTTTTTGTTAGAAATAAATACAATTCTTTCAAAGCATCATTTTAAATAATTTAGCATGTGTGATCTGAATAATTTACAGTTACAAGGTAGATAGCAGATGTTTACTAGAAACCATTTATATGGAACAAAAAAGGCATACTGTCCTTGCTAAAGGTGAGGGGGCAATAAAATAAAAAGGAAAGCCTACTTTGAGCAAAATTTAGGGACTTTGTTAAGGATTGGAGTGTTTCAATGGCTCACAGAAATTGTTTGCTAGTGGAACTGGTACTTAAAAAGCACAAGGTACCAGCTGTGAAGGTCTCACCAAGCAAAAGATTCTCTTTTCATGGAAGCAATAGAACAAAATGAGAAAATTAATCCAGCTCCTAAGAACTAAATGTGTTGTATGGGTGATGGATGAGTGTCATCAGTCATTGCTAATAGCACAAGTTCTATTGTCCTTTTAAGTTCTACCCACCATATTAAATTGGCAATTTCATCACCATATTCAATTTCCTTCTCATCTTTAATTCCTTTTTCATTCTGTACTTTTTCTTGTTGCGTCCATGTGAGTAAAAGGAAGTGGCAGAGCTGTTCTCAGCACAAACTTTGCCTAAGCGACTCTTATGTCATTTTGGCACCTGAAACTCAAAAGAGGGAACATTATATGTCTAATTTCTGCTTAGCTCTGTGCTGGTGATAAGCCAGCTCCAGTCAAGAGACTTAGTAAATAACGGCAATAAAACTTAATAGGAAAGAAGTTCAGGACTTTCTTACATACTGTATTTTTTCTCCCGGGAGAATTCCCCTTCAAGTATAAGATTTCCCTGTTCCAACATGTTCTCTTTTTGCCAAAGTCTCCTCTTGCTGAGTGACAATGAGTTCAAATGATGCAGTAAGTCACTTTGACCTCTCATTTCATTTCATTTTGTCACAAGTGACAGGCATTTAAGCTGAACTGTTTTCCTTTTTCTGCAGAACCAGTGACCTTGAGCTTGCGAAGGTAAATTTTTTAACACAAAAACTAGTAAGGCAGTAAATGATTCTCTCAAGATTTTCTTACTAAATACTTCACATTAGTCTAACGCTGTGGCTTAAGTATAAATTGTCATCTTCAGTGCAGTGTGGACTTAATGTTTAGGCTTTATTTTTCTGTTGCTAGTTTTTTCGTTGCTCATTCGAGCGAATCTTGTGCCTTTTCTTCTTATGTTATTCTTTTTTGATTTGTATACTTGTGGGTGAAAGGGAGTTTGTGTGGGAGGAAATGTTGTCATTTGAAAAATTCTCTTACAGTATTTTAATTATATTTTAAATGATAGTGATTTATGTGTCTGAAGACAATTAAGGTAAATAAATTCGGTATTTTGACTTGTTTTATAATGCATGCTATTGAACTCTTCCCCACATTTTTGGAGCTTTATATGAATTTGGTTTCTAAAGGCCAACGCTAGGGGTCACCCTTCCTTATTTAAACGTTTTAGTCACTGCCCAGAACCCACTGACAATCCATTAATCTCAAAAGAAAGTAAGTAATTTTTTAAAGGAAAGCAAAAGACTTTTGGCTTTAAGAGTGCTAGTAATGTTGCTTTTTGTCCTTGCTCTTTTCTGAAGCCCGAATTTGTAACAGAATTTTATGAATGAGAAAATGCTGTTGAGCTTTTAGGGCAAGCAAAAATATTTTGAGAATAAAAATTAACTCAGTTGGCTTGAAGCAGGACTCTTAAGAAAATTAACATTTTAATGTGTACTATGTGGGGTATTACCTGAAACAAATAAATTTAAAATAAATTTTTAATTTAATAATTTATTTATATTATAGATATGATAATGTTTTCTTAATAAAATAGTACAAATATCTCCATAAAATAAGATGGGAGGAGTTAGGTAATTAATGATTATGCATATCATGACCATAAGCTTCTAAATAAAAGCTGAGGCTGGCACATTACCTTCGTCTATAACCCGAGCACTTTGGTAGGCTGAGGTGGGAACTTCCCTTTGAGCCCAGGAATTCAAGACCAAACTGGGCAACATAGGGAGACCTCATCTCTAGAAAAAATGTAAAAATTAACCAGATGTGGTGGCATGTGCCTATAGTCCCAGCTACTTAGGAGGCTGAGGCAGGAGGATCACTTGAGCCCAGGGGTTCAAGGCTGCAGTGAGCTGTGATCAGGCCACTGTATTCCAGCCTGGGTGACAGAGTGAGACCCCATTTAAAAAAAAAAAAGAAGAAGAAGAAGAAGAAAAGTAAAAAGTTAGCTGAGAACGAAATTTTAGATAAAACGTATATGCTGAATTATATAATGTCTGTTCATGCTTTGTTGGCGGGGAGGGATGTGTATCTTGTTGAAAGAATATTTCTATCTATATAATAGTGCAAAGAATCTGTTGTGTAAAAATAACCAGTTCATAGCTTTGCTCTGCAGTTCAATTTTGAAGATATGTCTTACAGTTCTATTAGGAAGCTTGCATCTCCCTGTCCCTATTGCTTCTCAGCTGGATTATTTCAAACATAATGAGGCTCAAAAAGAGACTGCAATTCTGTTCGACAGTCTTAAACTCTTAATCTTTCGTTTAAAAACTGTTAACTCTGCCCTCTCTGCCCTTAAACTTTTTCTTTGTTTTGAATGTGTTCCCCTTAATCTTTCATTTCAGTCATCCAGATAATAAAGATAATAATCTCAGTTATTAAATGCTTATTACATGCTAAGCCCTGAATCTTTACAACATCTTCATTTTGGAGAGGAAGAAACTGGGACACAGCGGTGCAAGCAGAGCGCCAGAGACCTGAACTGCAAGAGATCCGAACTGAGGCTGAGAGTGCGAGTTCCTCAGCTCTCGGCTGTGCCGAGTTGGCCAACTGACCACCAAATTGCACGTCGGTTACGCAGCACACGTGCGTAAGCACACCAAGAGCACACAGTTAAGCATTAAGTGGTAAATATACAATTACCAGGAGCCTTCTGAAGACAGTGATGTAATTTCAAAGGAATGATTCTAATAAATGGCATTTTAGACAAAGTAGTAGCGCAGCTATCTGAAAACAGTGAGGATTACACAACACCCCAAATTTTACCCGCAAAGGGAGCCTCATCAACTTTGAGAAAAGCCTCATTTAAATAGTTAGCAGAGCCAGCAGCCTTCGTGGCAACACTCGGGTGAAGCACTCGTATTCCTTGTTAACAGTGACGTTTCAGGGAATTGGGAAGACAAGGAGTGGTTAACTAAGGTTTTAATGACATTTAATTGGTTCTTTAGGTAAATTATTTTCCTTCTGTGTTGTGGCTTTCCCCCAAACCCAGAGGAACAATGAATTTCTCCTTCCTCTGTGCTCCTGTAGCAATTTGTATATGTATTATTACTGTAATTTTCTCATTACCTCATAATTATGTCGTTAGTTTCCCGCACTTAACCTAGAAGCTCCTTGAAGCTGAAACTATGTCTTGTTCTTTGTGGCCTATCCAACACGGATTACACTGTGAGATGTGGGAGAAACTAATAAAATGCTTGTGAAGAAATGAATTCTTAATTTTAAGGGACTCTTTACCATATTTTGCAATATGAGATTAAAATATTGCTCAATACTGATGAGGTAGGGATGGGGCTGTGCTGGGCAGATGCTGCATGTTAGAGGTGATTAGGAGAGAGAAAGGGAGAGAGAGACTGAGGAGGGCGCTCTGTGGCTAGCTTGTGCTCGGGCAGCCTTCAGAAATTGGAAGGAAGAAATGGCGGCGAGGGGCAGAGGCAGGTGAGACATGCTCTTTATTGTTGGGGGGATACAGCAGTGGCAAAAGGCACGGCTGAGAACATGGCGAGCGCTTACATACGTCTGAACAATAGCGGCAACACACCATGGGAAAGGGCAATCACATGGGTTCACACAGAGATAACACACACCTTGGTTACGTGAATATGCTGACCCATGCCTCCCCAGAAGGCCAGCTAACCAGGGGCGCTGGCCGGAAAAAACACTGCAGCAGTCGCCTTGGTTTGGCCTAAGAAACCTGTTGCTTATACAAATGCAATTTCCCTTACAGAGACCCTAGCTGAATTTCCCCCAAGGGAAAAGGAGGGGAGGGTGAGGAAGGGGAGAAGAGTGGATGGGAAGGGGGAGCGGGAAGGGGCTCACCCCATTCCTGGACCAAGGCAGCTGCTCTGTGTCAATTCCCAGGTGGCAGTCTATATATTGCCCTGGAAAGGTTAAAATAATCTTTCGCCAAACTGAGTTTCGTATAGACAATTAAATCGTCCCTGCTTCATTTTCGGAGTTGACAAAAACTCTGCTCAGGGGCTGAGGAAACATCCTCTTATACTCTAGATGCCTGTTGAGGCATCTGTCACTGCTACCCACACCTGCTGCCTCTGTTTACGCTGCATCAATCTAGTTATGAAGTCTGCCAATTTTCCATGTTTGCCCACAACATTTTCACGCACACTGAGTATTTCCGGAGTTGAGAAACTCTCTTTGAGACTCAAGAGGTCATGGGGAGCAGTCACGTGCCCACCTCTATATGGGCCTCACGCTGTCCATTTAACCCATCGCGTCTCTCTCTCCTCTTTTCTCTGAGCAAATCCTTCTCTGTGCCTCATACAGCCTTTGCCCCAGCTGGTGGAGGGAAGAGAGGAAATGAGCAGGAAGGTTCTTACTCGACTGATGTTTTCATGAACTGGCATTGAGCTCTCTGGGACTTCATGTTTTTTCAAGCTACCTTTTTCCTCAAAAGGCAAATTTTCTCCCCCACCTTTATGTCTAAACATACCTCACTTTCTAAATGGTTTCTTCAAAGAACTGTGTTTGGCCTTGAGATAAAGATATGAGAACCCCTAATTCTCTTTCCCTTGTAGGGGAAAAGTGCAACACAACAACTCTCCAAAAATTCTCTACCGAATTCCTCCAACACTTTTAGACACGCAGTGTGGATGAGGTATTAAAGATTCCCCAAATCGGTCATCGCACCATTTTCTGCAGATTTCATTGGTAGTCTTACACCTGACTTTGATATGTAGTCTTAAAGCTTTGGCTGAAAATTGAGATTAAAACAGTTCTCTTTTAACATTCTATTAATCAAGTTATAACTTGGGCCAATATGCTGAAAAAGAACTAAAACTAAAATACTTCCCTAGTGTCACATATCCACTAAATGGAAGAATCTACTTTTTAAAAAAATTGTGGTAAAATATATATAACATAAAGTTTACCATTTTAACCATTTTTAAGTGTACAATTCAGTGGCATTAAGTAGATTCCTGTTGTTGTGTGTTGAATCTACTTTACACCGAAGTCTGTCTACTTTCAGGCTGTGTGCACATTGCGTGACACCAGCAATTTTTACTCTGATTTGTGGCACTCTAAGCTTGATCAGAGGTATATCAGACTTTCCAAATATCCTCTACTGTTTTCTCAAATCCTTCTCTTAAATCCGAGCATATCCTCTATGACTAATGGGGTTTCTTACATGAATATTTCACTTGTAAGTTTTACTCAAAATAAACATTTAAAAATGATTCTACCGTATTTTTCCTCAAGGACCAATAGCTCAATTCCATCAGTCCTTGCCGATTCCTACTAGCGTTTTCCTTATGTCTCGTTCAACTCACAAGATAGTATAAAGAGCTTCTGAGCTATTTGTAAAAGTCAACCTAGGTGATATTAACTTACTAACTCCAATTCCTTCCTTCCTTCCTTCCTTCCTATCCTTCCTGAAAGTTTAATCATCTCTTCATTGCATAATTAAGCAAGTAAGGTAATGATTTTATATGTTTTCTGCCTTGGCATGGGGCATCATTCATTGACTAATTTATATAACATTTGTAAATATATGAAGAATTAGGCATAAAGGAAAAATAGATAAATTTGCCATATAAATTTGAAGTATTATTTCAAAAGACAATATAAACCAAGGTAAAATCCAACTGACAAATTGAAAAGAGTTTTTCAGAGAAATATGTCCATATCTTTTATATATCTATTTATTATATAGATATATAAAAGAACTGGTGAATACTTGTTTTTAACACTTGTTGCTTTTGCTAGTCCACTAAAATCTCTCCTATGGAGCTAGACTCACACAACCTTTGACAAGTTGCTTCTCCTCCACCTTGGCAGTGTGATTGGTCACCAGGTGGGCTGTTGGTCCAGGCCTGGCCAGTCCTAACACAAATCATTTCCTCTCAGCCATGAAGAGGGTTACTACATATCCTGATCAGGGCAGTGTGGGCGTTGCTCTGTTTTTCCTTGTAGAAGTGAGGCTGTGGATGAGTGTTTCTCCTCTTTGCTCTGAGATTGTTAACTAGGGATAATGCAAATCTGAAATGGCCAGTGGCAATACTTTTCTTGCGATCTCTTCACCTTATGAAGGAAACTCTGAAGTAAAAGAGAATGAGGACACTAATATGAGAGAATCCAAGATGGGAATCACATTCAGCTCTGATGACATTGTTTAGATGCTGGGAGTCATGGTCCAAATAAATCCCTCTAACGTCCTTAAAAGTTTCCCCTTTAAAAAACTTTCAGTTGTCTTTCTGTTATTTATAATCTGAAGACTCCTGACTGACAACATGTTTAATATATAAATATTCCTTTCAAGCAATAAGAAAAAGATAAGCAACCTAAGAGAAATGAGCAAAATTATGAAGTAAAAAAATCAAAATGGTCAAAAAAACTTATTAAAAAATGAGGTCCCTTATTGACATTAGCCACAAAAAAAACAAAAGATTGAGACATATTAATAATTTAAATGTGAGTAAAATGATCAAAATAAAGATATAGAAGTGTATATTTTTCCCTAACCTTTGGGTAGCAAAGATCTTTCTTACCATGAAAAAAATCCCAGGAGCCATAAGGGAAAAGTCAGATTTGACTACATGCAAATCTAAACAAAATTAATGATAGATAATTTGATGAGATGAACATTTACACTTATAGACATAAATATAATTTAAAAAAACAGAATAATACAATAAAAATAAGAAAAAAACAAAAAATAGAGAACTGTCATGATAATACCAATAGTAAAAAAATATATAAAAGCTAATCTTGGTTGGGCGCGGTGGCTCACGCCTGTAATCCTAGCACTCTGGGAGGCTGAGGCGGGTGGAATGTTTGAGCTCAGGAGTTCAAAACCAGCCTGAGCAAGAGCAAGACCCCGTCTCTACTAAAAATAGAAAGAAATTAGCTGGACAACTAAAAATATATAGAAAAAACTAGCTGGGCATGGTGGTGCATGCCTATAGTCCCAGCTACTCGGGAGGCTGAGGCAGGAGGATCGCTTGAGCCCAGGAGTTTGAGGTTGCTGTGAGCCAGGATGATGCCACGGCACTCTAGCCCGGGCAATACAGTGAGACTCTGTCTCAAAAAAAAAAAAAAAAAAGCTCATCTTCATAATAAACAGATGCAAAGAAAAAAGAGGTATCTTTTTTTTTATTCCTTAGACTGGCAACTATCCAATGTGATTAACTTTAGTATGACGAGCGTGAAATGAAACAGCATTTTTTAATACATTGTTGATAGGAGGATAAATTGGTGCAAAATTTCTGGAGGATTGGGCAAAATATTTTCACACATTCATTTAAAAATATTCATTGAGTGCTTACAATATGCCAAGTACTACTGTAGACACTGGGGTTAAAGCATAGAACATGATAGACAAAAATCTCTGATGTTGTAGAATTTCATTGTATTAAAACTTAATGTGCAAATTCTTTGACCCAATAATTGTACTCCTAGAAATTTATCTTACAGAATAGCTTGCAAAAATGTAAGATTTATGTAAAATGACACTCATTGTACCACTGTTAGATATGTGCTAGAAATGAGCTGAAAATTCATTAATATAGGACTGGTTGAATAAATTATGGTACCCATTGTGCAAAAATTTTCTGTAGCTATTAAATTTAATGAGGTATATTTGGGTGTATGTGTTTAGGCATAAACAGTATTTATGTATATACATATTTGCTTAGGAGAAAATCTGGTTAACAGTCTGACAAAAATTGTTTTCTCTAGAGGTGAAATTATGACAGACTTTCATTTCTTTGTGCATTTCTAAGTGCTATTAACATGTTTTCCAAAGGATATGTGTTGTTTGTACAATCAGAATTTTTCAAATGAAGTATAAAAAGAGTTATATTAGTAATCAAAGAAACACAAATTAAAACAATATGAGATACCATTGCCTTTCAAATTGGTTTAAAAAAAGAAGAAAAAGAAAAAAACTAGCACAATGTTGGCAAAGATGTGGAGAAATGGACATTAATACATGGACATTGTATTGGCACCACTTTTTCTAGAGGGTAATTTGGTAGGGTCAGCCATGACTGCCAGGCTGGCTCATGGCGTTAGGCAATACTGCTCCCTGGAGGTCGTCATCATTCTCTGGTCATACAAACTTTCAGACTTGGTCCAAGGGACTTAGAAATAGATGGCCTGCTAGGAGTCTAGCCCTAGGAGTCCACGCTTGGGGACATTTCTTGAGCATCCAATAAACCAGCAATCTGTCCATACCTAATCCTGCATTTGTCATCAGAGAAAGAGCTCAGTGATTTGAAAGAACTGTGTCATCAGAGGCCCAATGCTGTGAAAGAGCAAGGTCTTGGGAAGTAAAGAGCTTTCTTCTTGGCTGACAAGTGGGAAAAAAGTACCAGTGCTCTGAGTTCCATAAGTGGGTGGAGCCAGGTTCTGCCGGAAAGAGCAGGAAGGCTGTAAAATTAGTGGATAGTCCAGCCGCGAGACTACGGAATTGCTGCTCTCTCCCTCTACT
Source organism: Avahi laniger (assembly GCA_963575035.1). Lineage (NCBI taxonomy): Eukaryota > Metazoa > Chordata > Mammalia > Primates > Indriidae > Avahi > Avahi laniger. Next base: position 399 of record CAUYSK010051723.1, on the reverse strand, counting down.
CCTCTAGCCCACTAATATGAGCAATAGTTAGGAGAGTAAAACCAGAAACACCAAAGCCCCTCCTTATTTGTGTCATCACACTGCATTAGAGTCATTTTTATTTTCCAGCAGGAAGGCCAGTGACAAAGATACACATACCAAGGACAAAAAGCATATCTGTTCACCCAACAATTCCACCTCTAGGAATTTATCCTAAGATAAAATACTTGGTATGACCACAGATTTATGCATAAGAATGGTTATTACAAATAGTAGAAATTATCTAAAGTCCAATAACAAGGGATTGCTAAAATATGTTTATGACATTATCATGTGATTGGATATTGGGAAGCCTTAAGAATAATCTTGAACAATATTTACTGTCAAGGGAAATGTTGAAATATTTTAAATGAAAAAAAA
>CAUYSK010051722.1:0-24817 GCA_963575035.1 Avahi laniger | reverse complement strand
GGAGCCTGGTTCCCTGTCCACAAGAGGCTCACTGCTTACTGGCAGCAGCCATTTCTGGGCTGGTATTAATAGGTCTCTCCAAGGCTCAGGAGCCACCAAGAGTCTGAGATACAAAGGAGGGAAAATTTAATTACTCCACCTCCCTTGTCGCTGGTCTCCAAGCCTCTCCAGGGCCTTTCTCCTTCCAGTTCTCCTCCACAACTTTTTCCCATGGAGGCTCCTGCAGTATCAGGAACCCTTCCTACTGACCCTCATCTGATCTATGTTTCTGATTCTCAAATGTTGAACAAGTCTTGCATACCTGAAATAAATTCCACTTGTAGTGTGCAGTGTTTGATACAGTGCTGAGAGATATTGGTCTATAGTTTTATTATTATTATTTTTTATTGCCTTTGGTTTGAGCAGCAACTTAGCACTGGACTATTAAATGAGTTTGGAAGTGATCTCTTTTCTTGTGTTTTCTAGAAGAGATTGTGTAAACTGTGTTAACTCTTGAAATCTTCGGTAGAATTCCCTAATGGAATCATCTGGAAATGGCGAGGTTTTGTGGGGAGGCCGGGGCACTTTTAATTATGAATTCAATTTTTTAATTGCTATGAGGATATTAACATAATCTATTTCACTTTGGTTAAGTTTTGGTAGTTTGTGGTTTTAGATAAATTGATCTCTTTCTTCCGTGTTATGAAATGTATAAATGTAAAGTTGCTCATATTATTTTAATACCTTATCAATAGCTGCAGGATCTGTAGTAATACCCTATTTCATTCCTATTACTGTTTATTTGTATTTTTTCTCTTATTATCATTGGTCTTGCCACAGTTTTATCAAGTTTATTAAATATTTTGAAGAACCATGTTTTGACTTAGTAGAATAAGTTCTATTAAGTGAAGTATCCCAAGAATGGAAAAACAAGCATCACATGTACTCACCATCAAATTGGTTTTAACTGATCAACACTTAAGTGCACACATAGTAATAACATTCATCCAGTGTCGGGCAGATGGGAGAGGGGAGGAGGGAATGGGTATATACACACATAATGAGTGCAGTGTGCATGGTCTGGGAGATGGACACGCTTGAAGCTCTGACTCAGGTGGGGCAAGAGCAATATACGTAACCTAAACATTTGTGGCCCCATAATATGCTGAAATAAAAAAGAAAAAAAAAAGAACCAGATTGTTTTTGTTAATTTTCTACATATTTTTATTTTCAGTCTCATAGACTTCTGCTCCTAGCTTTAACCTTTCCTTCCTTCTGCTTGCTTTTGGCTGATTTTGTTCTTATTTTTCTAATTTTGGGGTGTTGGAAATTAGATTATTGATTTGACACTTCTTATTGCTAATGTAAACTTTGAGTGCTATAAATTTTCCTTTTGGTGATACTTTCATGGTATATCAAATATTTTTATATGTTGTTTTGATTTTGATTCAATTTTACATTATTCTTTTTCTGTGAGACTTTCTCTTTAACCCATAGATTATTAAGAAGTGTGTTGTTTAATTTCCATGTACTTAGAGATTTCACTCATTGTATTTCTGTTATTAATTTTTAGTTTGATCCCAATATGATCAGATAAAACAAACTGTATGATTTTAGCTCCTTCCAATTTACTGGGACAAGTTCTGTGGCCCAGAATATTGCCTGTCTTGACAAATGTGCTTTGGGCACTTGAAAAAAAAATGTTCAGTATTCTATATGTGTCAGTTAAAACTTGGTGAATCATGATGTTCATATCTTCTATTTTTGTGGTGATTTTTGCTCTAATAGTTCTATCACTTCCTGAGAGGGAGTGTTAAATTTCCTAACTCAAATTGTGTGTTTACCTACTTCCTTTTTTATCAGTATCCCATTTTCTTCATGTATTTTAATGCTCTGATTATTGGTTCATACACACTTAGGATTGCTATGTCTTCTGGTAGACTGATCCATTTATCAAAATACAATGTCTATCTTTATTTCTAGTAATTTTCTTTTCTATAAAATCAACTCTATTGAATATTTAGCCAATCCTGCTTTTTTTGTTAATTAGAGCTTAGAATATGTTTTCCTAGTGTTTTACTTTTAAACTACTTGTGTATTATTTTGAAGTGAACTTCTTGTTTACAGAATGTAGTTAACGCACGTTTTTGCATCTGTTCTGCCAATATGTTGTCATTTAACTGGTGTTTTAGACCATTAACATTAAAGTATTTATTTAAATGTTAGAACTTAATTCTGCCATTTTAATTATCTTTCTGTTGTTCCCTTTCATTCTTTTTCCTCTGCTTCTCTTCTTGCCTTTCTTGGGTTACTTGAAAATATTTAGAATAACATTTTATTTTATATATAGTGGGCTTTAGTATATTGCATTGGAAATTTTCCTTAGTTGTTTCTACAGATATTATTGTAATATATACATAAATAATTTATCACAGTCTATGGTGTCAACGCTTTACCATTTTAAGTAAAACATAGAAATAATATTTCAATTAGGTCCCTTTGTCTTCCATATTTTTCCTATATACTTGCTTAAGTAATTCCTCTAAATATATTGAGCATTATATCAGGTTTTATAAGTTTTTTTCTTCAGTCATCTAATATAATTTTATATCTGATGAAGAGAAGACAAGTATTTTATATTTAACCTTATATTTACCTATGTTATTTTCCTTTCATTCTGAATTCCCAAACCCTAATTTGGTGTCATCTTTACTTCTGTTTGGAAAAATTACTTCAGCCATTCTTTAAGATTAGGTCTGCTAGTGACAAATTCACTTAGTTTCCCTTTGTCTAAGAACATCTTTCTTCCATCTATATTCCTGAAAAATATTTTCACTGAATATAGATTTGAAGTGGAGGTTTTTTCTTTTAGCACTTGAAAAATGTGCCACTTACTTTTAGCCTCCATGATTCAATATGAGAAATCCACTGTCATTCAAACTGGCATTCCATTTTAGATAATCTATCTTTTCTCTCCAGTCTTTTACGATACATGTATATTTTCTTGTTTCTAGTTTTCAGAGGTTTATGATGATATGACTTGGCACAGATTTCTTTCAGTTGATTTGTTTGTGGTTTGTTCAGCTTCTTAAAACTGTAGCTTTAAGGCTTTTACCAAATTTGGGATATTTTTCTGTCCTGTGTTTATTTTTAAGACTCATTTCTTTCCCTCTCCTCTGCCACACCAATAGTTTGAATGTTATTAATAGATGTTGTTTTTTGTTCCACAGCTGCCTAATGATTCTGTTCATTTTTATTCAGTCTGTTTTCTCTCTGTTATCTGATTGAATAATTTTTTATTCCATTGTCTTCTAATTCCCTGATTCTTTCTTCTGTCATCTCCAATTATTGAGCTGCCCAGTGAGGTTTTCATTTTTGTTGTTGTATTTTTAGTTCTACAATTAGCTTCTCTTTTTAGATGATTTTTCTATTTATTATTTTGCTTAAAAAGCATTTGTAATTTTTTATGATTGGTCCTTTGAAGTGATTTTTAGAAAATTTTAAAATCTGAGTCATCTCAGCATTATTTTTTGTAATTGCTTTTTAATTTGTGTTTTATACTGGCTTTTGATATGGTGATTGATATTTGTTTCCTAAACACTTTAATATTATGTTCGGAGACTTTGAATTCTACTTAATCTTTACTTTCAGCAGGCAGTCACCTTTCTTAGGTGTAGTGTTCAAGTCTAGTTGGGGGCGAGTGTTCATCCCCCAACTATGACCTACTATTACCACCCCTACAAAAGGAGAGCACCAAAACATACTGCATTATTACACGTAGGTGAGGTGTAAAGTCAACTCCTCTCTTAGCCCCACAGGCAGTTTTCTGGTAAAAGCAGAGTTCTGAGTCACAGCTCATTATTACCATTACATCTATTGGGAGTGTAAGCTCAATTTCTTTGCTCAGATCTGCTGACACAAGGTAAGGGGGAAACAGAGGGCTGACTTGCACTGGTTCATCACTGCAGGGTGTGTGAGTGTGTGAGTGAAACAGGAAGAGAGAAAAAAAGAGAGAACTTTTTTATACTCTAATACAGTTTAGAAGGAATCATTGGCATGAAACAAGACAGGCCAAAATAAGTAGTAATCTGGTACTTCAAAAGATAGATAAATGTATGTGGATAGTAAACAAGGCAAAGACAATCAGTGGTGGATCAGCTTCTAAAATTAGGAAAGGTCATGAGAGGAGAGCCAAGAATTTTCTTTTATATCAGGGGATGTGTTTTCTCTATATAAGAAGGCATAAACTTCAAGATGATAAGCCTTGATCCTAATAGGAAATAATTGATTCTATCATGTGGCTAAGGAAAATATAGGTAGGCAGAGGATGGCTGTGTTTCTGACAGGCAGATGAAGAAAGATACATTGACTGTAAATCAAGTGTTGAGTCTTCGATATATGTAATATAACCCACCTAAACCAGCCACTAAAAATGTTAAATATAGTCTTATCATACTGTTCAGCAATCACACTTATAGGTATTTGCCCAAGTATTTTAAAAACTTATGTCTGCACATATGTTTACTCTGTGTATAAAACCTTTATTAATAATCACCAAAAACTGGAAGTAATTATGATTCCTTTCAATAGATGAATGGATAAACTATATAGTACATCTCTATAATAGTATATTTTCTTTAATAAAAAGTAATGTTATCAAGTCATACAAAGAAATGGGTTGTAATGCATATTGCTAACTGAAAGAAGTCCATCTGAAAAGGCTAAATACTTTATTATTCCAGTTATTTGATATTATAGAAATGGCAAATACAGAGAAAGTAAATGGATCGGTGACTGGCAAAGTTTTCTTTTGGTGGGAGACAATTGAATAGGTGAAGAAGAAGGGATATTTTTAGGGTGGTGGAATTACTGTGTATGGTACTTTAATGGTAGATGCATAAAACTATGCATTTGTGAACACTTAGAAAACTTTGCAGCACAAAGATTAAATCCAAAGTATGCAGACTTTAAGATATAATTTTGGAGGCTGGAGAATCCTAGGATAGAATGCAGAATGTGGCAAAAGAATCCAACTGCATTACAAATATTTGAAGAATCTAACTGCATTACAAATATACAAAACTAGCTCACCAAAGTTAGTGGAGAAAAAAATATATTTATCTAAGTATATGTGAAAATGAATGCCATCTATAAGACTAAAGGAAAGAGGAATTGTACATAAACACTGTACGTTAGTCCTGTGGTCCCCAACCCCCAGGCTGGGTACTGGTACCTTACCTGTCCCAGCCTGTTAGGAACCAGGCCGCAGAGCTTCGCTGCACCCCCTCACTCTACATCCGTTTGTCTTCCATGAAACTTAGGAACGGGGGAACTGCACAGCAGGAGGTGAGTGGCATGGGGCAAGGGAGGGAAGCTTCATCTGTATTTGCAGCCGTTCCTCACCACTTGTATCACTTCCTGAGCTCCGCCTCCATGCCCAACTAGCGCCCCAACCTCAGTCCGAGGAAAAATTGTTTTCCATGAAACCAATCCTGTACCAAGAAGGTTAGAGACTGCTGCTTTAGTCAATAAAATGATCTCTGTGAGGCATAGTCTAACAATTCTGTAACCATAATACACATATCCTGGCACTGAATAATTGATAAGTGAATGGGAGAGTACAGACAAGGATAGAAAACTAGAATGATTCATGAGGCAATGAATTAAATTTGGAAAGATCAGTATGCTTAGCTTAATATAAACACAGATCACTACATATGGAAATATTTAAGAATATATGTATATACAGCTGTCAATATACACACATACATTTCTTCATTTTGTCAGTTGCAATGGCCTAGCAAAAGTACTCCAGTACCAACAGATACTGTCACCACCCCAGATCTTGGTTTCTAATGCCATTCCCCAATAAAAGGAACTAGGTCTCCTTCAACATATGGAGGATTCTAGGGCTGTGGCATATACAAGATGAATATGGACATAAAGATGGAGTATTTTATAGTGCCAGAAAGAAAGAGAGTACTAAAAAACACACACATGTGCAACGATGGGAAGAAATCACAGACACCTGGGGCTAACTGAAACAGCTCCAATATGCCAAAGCTTGAACAATTTGAGCAACAAAATAAAGAAGCATTGTATTATAACCCAAAGTATAAGTCAAATGGATGCAAGTCCATACTGATATAAGTAAATGATTGAATAAATAAATGAGAGAAAGTAGACAAATCTTTTATGCAGAAGGATTCTAAATAATTTATGTAGATATTCCACCTCAAATTGGTAGAGCATAACTTCCTAGTCCTTAAGTGTTGGCTGTGCATAGTAACTTCCTTCCAGAGAATACAGAATGTCAATTGTGAAAATAGAGAACTCTGACAAGCATCGCCATAACCGCATAATCAAGGTCAATATTAATAGTGCCAATGACAAGTCAATTCGAGAGCATGTACCCTTGATATGATGTGATTAAAAAGGCACTTTATCTCTGTGATCTTTTCCCCAAATATCCTATAGGGAAAACATCAGATCAGTCCTGCTTGAGGGACATTCAACAGAATACCTGATCAGTACTCTTCAAATCCGTCAAGTCATTAAAAAAAAGAGAAAACTCTTAAAAACTGTCATTGCCAAGAGAAGTCTAAAGAGACATGACATAAAAACGTAATGTAATCTGAGTGGTATTCTGGATCGGAAAAAGAACATTAGGCCAAAATTGGAAAACCTGAATAAAGTATGGACTTTAGTTAATAATAATATATCATTATCAGCTAATTAGTTGTGACAAATGTACCATACTAACGTGAGGTATTGATACTAGGGGAAATCAGGTAAAGTTTATATGGGAACTCTATGTACTGTCTTCACAATTTTTCTGTAAATCTACAACTCTTCTAAAAACAAAGTTTATCAAAATATAAAAATAATCATATTACTGTTTTTAAAATTCTTGTGCCGTATGCCACTTTAAAAAATGATATGGTTTTCTGGTTATTCACAGAGATTCTATTCTATACATATTAAAATTCATGATATTATATTTTAAATATCTGAACCTCTTTCTTCATTTATTAGATTATGCATATAGAATCAGCATAAAATTTTACCTTACTGTAATTATTTACATTTCCAACTTTATTGTAATATTGGGATTTAGCATCAGTTCTTTGTATTCTTATCTTCAATTCTGAAAACACTTTGAAATGAAGTTTTTCAATTTCTCTTTTGTGTCAATGGTTCACGTAAGAAAGGATTCCACCATCCAAGCCTGCTGCTTAGAAATGAATGTCAGGCATTCTTCCCACCCACTTTCAAGGTGATCTCTGAATGAAGAGGGTATATTTGTTCTCATTTAATTTTTCACTCAAAGTCCATGTCTCTGGGAGGAAATTGATTTGGCCATGTGGCTGAATGAGCAGAGAATGGAATTTATAAGACTCTTGGGGAAGCAATTGAAATGTAAAGATCGTATACTGGTGTATTACACTAAGACTCCTAGGAGCCTAAATTCTCTAAAGTATAAATGCTCTCTTATATAGAAACATTTTATATTTTTTAAAATTACGTCTAGAGTTAGAACAGAATATTATTAATAACAATGATATCAATAATTTACCCAATTTAATTCACAGAACAATATTCAGGATAATATTATCTAATATATAATACTATCCTAAAAATTTCACGAAAAAAATACATGGAAATATTCAGTAAATTGTAAGATGCTATTATAACAGACACTAATTAAGAGTTTGTTTCTTCTCCAAAATTTGCTACTGGGACATAAAGCAGAGAAAAAAGAATGTACAATTTGTTGACTCCTCAGCTCACCCAAAGGCAGAGCTCACTGACTTAACAGATTTCAGTGAAAGATAAAAAAACAAATGCACAAGCATGTTTATATTGCCAGTTTAACTACTCTGTTCCCCAAAGTAGTCGAAGACCCAGATGAAATAGGAAAAGTAGAAATAGCCGGGATTTGGGATCTTGTTAAGAATGACGTGCTAAAAGAAGAGACTTTTTTCCTCTCTCCATCCCATGGGATGGAGTGAAAATCATCCCTCTTCCTCAGGGAAAGTTGAAAGTTCCGAAATGTTATTCATAAAGAGTGACAGCTTGTGTACCAAAAGGACAATGGGATCTTGTTCTACAATTAGAATTTTATTAAATTCTTGAATCTGTATGCCAGGGTTTCTTAACCTCTGCACTGTCGACATTTTGACTAGAAAGTTCCTGTCGTGGGAAGCTGTTCAGTGCACAGATTAAGAGAAAAATTCTTAATCTGACTTTGTAATGTTTAGCAGCATCTATCCATGAGATACCAGTAGAACCACTCTTCCACTAGTTATTACAACTAAATATGCTTCTAGTCATTGCCAAGTATCCCACAGGAAGCAAAATTGCCTCTGATTGAAAAACACTGCTCTTAGTCCATTGTAGTTCTGCCAGTATAACAGAGTGCAAAATGGGAGATCTTTGGAAGACATAAGTGAACACAGATAGTAATTGTCTGCATTTTGCCCATGAGAGTAGTCTTAAGCAGAGAGATTAAAAAACAATGTACAGTTGGCCCTCAGTATCCACATTCATGGATTCAACCAATCACAGATCAAAAATATTCATAAAAATTGGATGGTTGTGTCTGTACTGAACATGTATAGACTGTTTTTCTTGTCGTTATTCCCTATACAATGCAGTATAACAATTATTTACATAATATTTGTATTGAATAAGGTATTATAAGTAATCTAGAAATGATTTAAAGTATACAGGAGGATGTGTGTAGGTTATATGCAATGCTGCACCATTTGGTACAAGAGACTTGAGCATCCATGGGTTTTTGGTGTGGAGGGGGTTCCTGGAACCAATCACCATGAATACAGAGAGATAGCTGTATAGTGAAATGTGCCTGATACATGAATAAAGAATACCGATGTTTGTTTCCTGAAGCCTTGTTAAAGAAAAATGAACAAATTCCTGTGGCTTAATTTGGAACACAGATGTAAAGAATGGATCCCAGGAGACAGAATTGCCCATCTCTAAAACGTCTTCACCAGTGGAGTTTGCTGGTCTGAAGTTGAACAATTTTCAAGGAAATCACATGCGCTGAATATATCAAGATCACTACTGAGAGAAAACAAATTAAGGAAGATCTCAAATTCCCCTATTTTCCTTGGCAGTAGGCTTTGATAAGAAACAGGGAAAAGTTCAGACCATGCAGCTGGTACCTCAAGTATTCTAAACAAAATTCGACCTGGTTTAGAGGAAAGGAAATACGTTAAAAATAAGATCTTGAAATTGTGTTATACTGTTACAATCCTATACCCAAACCAGAAAATATTACCAAGAAAAGGAAGTAAAAAATAAGTAATATAGATATAATATTTCTTAACAAATTAGCAAATATATTCCAGCAATATACAAAGGATGATACTGTATGATCAAATTGAAATGCAAGTTATTTCACAATGTAGAAATCAATGTAATTTAGTTCAGTAACAAATTAAGGGAGAGATATTAGATGACCATCTCAATAGATACAGAAAAATATTTGACAAACTACAATACTCATTTTTTAAAAATGTTCAACAAACTAGGAATAGGCACAAACATGAGCCACTCAGGACTCCCTGCTCAGCCCTCAGGTGAGTAGCCAGATTCCAGCTATCATTTCCTTTAGAGTCTCAGTTGCAGAGAGCCCCTCCCAGGAATTCACATCTCTGGCCTGGGCAGCCTGCATTTGGTGGCTAAGCAAGCCAGTCACATAAAGGCCTGTACGTTTCACCCAGTGTGGGACACTCTGGGCGATATTCACTTCAAAGATCCCCACCAAATTGGCCCAGGCTTTGAAGTGACTTCAGGGCAATTTGCCTTCTACCTCTAGCCAATCTTGTTTCCTTTCCTTTCTTTTCATGACGTTGATCGCTAATAAGCATCTCACATCTTAAGCTTTGTCTTGGACTCTGTTGTCAAAAAATCTAAATTCTTTCTAGTTATTGCCAAACTGTTTCATTATGTAGTAAGTTGATGCCCAGATGTAGTGGGATAAATTATGTCCATTAAATAAAATAAACAGCATTGGGCCATACAAACATTGATATTTAACTGTAAAAATCCTTAAAGCAAAATTTATTAGAATGCTAATCAATACAGTTAATTTGTGTTCTTCTAGTACTATTGGTATATCTGGTACCTGATTTTCTGTGCTAGTGTTTGATGTTGAAAAGTCAAAACACATAGCAAATTACTTTTTTTATTATTATTTCAGAATATTACAGGAGTACAAACATTTTAGTTACATGAATTGCTTTTGCACAGGTTGAGTCAAAGTTATAAGTGTGTCCATCACCCATACAGTGTGCATTGTACCTGTTAGGTGTGAATTTACCCATCCCCTCCTGCCCCTTCCCACCTGCTTGATTTCCGTTGAATTTCACTAGCATATGTGCACGTGACTGTTGATCTATAAGTTTCAATATTGTAGTGAGTACATATGGTTTTTGTTCTTCCATTCTTGTGATACTTCACTTAAAAGGATGGTCTCTAGTTCCATCCAGGTTGTTACAAAGATATTAGTTCACCATTTGTTTTTTATGGCTGAGTAATACTCTATGGTATACATATACAACATTTTATTGATCCACTCATGTATTGATGAGCACTTGGGTTATTTCCACATCTTTGCAACTGTGAATTGTGCTGCTATAAACACTCAAGTGCAAATGTCTTTTTTATAAAATTTCTTTTTTTTCCTTTGGGTAAATACTCCGTAGTGGAATTGCTGAATCAAATGGTAGTTCTACTTTTAGTTCTTCGAGGTGTCGCCATATTACTTTCTATAGAGGTTGTACTAGTTTGCAGTCCCACCAGCAGCGTATGAGTATTCCTGTCTCTCCGCATCTATGCCAGCATCTGTTGTTTTGGGACTTTTTGATAAAAGCCATTATCTTAAAACATTTTAAACTGCTTTTATAAAGTAAATGTCACTTTTATCAATTTTAATTCCTTAATAAATAAAACTATCCAGAATATTAAATACTTCTAATAGATCTAACTGATTAATAAATACATTGATTCAAAGTTTTTTTAACTTAGTAGATTTTTATTTAAAATAATGTAAATAAATTGTTCAATTATAAGTCAAGTTGGATTCTCATAGTCAAAATTAAACATTATAAGCATATCAAATGCCAAATATGTAGTCTCTTGGCAAAAATATATATATTCTGTTTCAAGCAGAACGTATCTCTGGATTTCAATTTTATCACCATTTATTTGTCTTCAAGGAATTTTTCTGCTGTATGAAAATTTATAACTTTATTGGATTTTGTATTTAAAATTTTAAAATATGAAATTTTTCTCCCTGTAAAAAAATGGTGAAACAATGGAATTTTAAATGTACATTTACCTTTACATATCTCCTTTGAACTTGATGGAATCTTGAATTTTCTTATAACACTGTGGTTATCCAACTCTTACAGATATTTCAAACAGTATCTACTTGAGATTTGAATATGTTATTTTCTTAAAGTCACAACATATTGGTTATTCCATTAACATTTACTTTTGAAAGAAAAAGCTTTCATTTATCTATTTAATGTTAAACTAATTTTCACATTCTACATTGACGCAATAAATGATTAAATATGGACATGAGTAATAAAATTTAAATAGTAATAAATTATTTCATTTCCCAATAGGATATTTTTATTATTTTTCTATTTCATATATACTTGTAGACTTCTGTTCTTTCATAAATTCAGTATGCTTTACTCAACAAAAAATTATTCTTTTCTTGATTAAATTATCATAAATTTGGACAATGTAAACCTGCTTTTAGTTTAGTTGCTCATGTTTTTTACATAACTCCCTTAATCTGTGAACTCTTTACTTCTGTCACACAAAATGTTCCAGGATAATCTTGCGTGTTTTCTAGCCCAGACATGGGATTAGCTATTTCTTCAAGAAACCTTATTCCTTTTGTGAAAAATGGTAAAGAATTGTTGTTGTAAGAATTAAGTATAAAATTATTAAAAATAATTATACAATATTATTATTAAATGACATCCCTGAGTGTGGTCGTCTCTTCCAAAGCCAATCCCTATTTTACTCTGCAGAGAAAAATGAATAATAAATACTTATTTCACTGTTACTAGGATAAACCCTGTGCATCTCTTTTCCCATTTCTGCCAGTGAAGTTGAACAAAGCATGGATTTTGCTTCTGTACAGTGAACAACTAAAATATAGCAAGGACCTTAAATGTGTAACTCTTTATAATTGCCAAATAGGGTATAAAAAGTGATAAAAGTGCTCAATATTCCCTCTTATCTGCGTCTATAGATGGAAATATCACAGTGCATTATAAACTAATTCAGGTAATCTGATTTGATAAAGTGAAATTGAGAACTTTTAGGAGAATATCAATTTTCTTTCTTTGCAATATGGAGAGCCTGAATCTTCCTGTTTCCCATTAATATGAAACTATCTGAAAGCATAATTTGAAAAAAAGCATCTCATGAGACTCCTAGGATTTTGAATATTTCTATATCTTGATAAAATAACCTCCAAAATAAACCTGTAATTCTAAGTTATGTCTAACCTGATAACACGTTACCACAGTAATAATGTTATAGTTGATATTTCTGTATCGCAACTTGCATAATACTCGTAAAATCATCTATTAAAGCATGAGATCGTGCTGGCATATTCCTATTTTTCAAACTCATGATAGAAAAATAAAGGCCTATAACTGTGCCAAAGTTTTTTTTTTTTTTAAGCAAAATAATTATGCCTGAGTTTTTGTTTAAATTCCATTTATTAGAATCATCTTTCTAAAACCTAGAATCAGTATGTTTCTGAAAAGCCTCTTATATTTTATGAAGACTTGCCATCATCTGTCTAAATATCTTAGAATGGCATTCAAGCTCTTTTACAATTTGGTACCAATCTCCATTTTAGTTTATCTGTTCCTACTGGGATTTCTAGCTACCCAACCTCTTCCCCTTTTCCAAATTATGTAGGTTTTCATCAGAATTTTGTCACCTACCTAATCACTGTAAAACAACTTTGAGACACACTGACCATTTATACTGCATTTACCATTGCTCACACTGCAAAGAGAAGCAGTACAAGAAACAACAGCTAAATGTATCAATGCTATTCCTCAGCTATTACTCTGCATTTTTTACTTATTTTCATTTGGTCTTCGTTTCCAGACACATGATCTTGTTCAGATTTCTTGGAAAAGAAGTTATAAGCTTTCTTTACCTCTCTTATTTATGCCAGGAGTTCAGAATTATGAGATGTTCAGACTAGAAAAGATATTCAAAGTCTGGTTGGAATACAAGAAATTTCAGTAAAAAAAATCATTCAACAAAATCCTTGAAATAATTAAAATTGAAGCCAAACGTCTTTTAGAAATTTATTATTTCTTCAGTAATCCAGCAAAGATCTTAGTCAACCCTGAGAAAAGAGATATTCAGGGAAATGGATGTTTTCCTTCTGTTTTGTTCCTATGTAGTGTTATTTCATTGTAAGTGATAGGACAAAAGACATGCTTGTATTTTATTTTATTCTAAGTTTTGTTTTGTTTTTTATCTCTGGAAGGCTTTGGCCATTTCTCAAAATATTCATTCAATTCATGTTTTTAATAACTATCAGAGACTGTGACCTTTCTCTGCCCGCCCTTCTTTTGTTTCTTTGTTAAAAAATCTTATTTGTTCTTCAGGAGTAAATTAAAACATCATTTCTTTCAAAATCTTACCCAGCAAAACCCTCAACCTATCTGTCACTCTGTTCTCAGAGCTTCTGTATCAGTTAAAATTAGTTTTTACCACATATATCAAAACAAAACAAAAGAATAGTTTGAAAATTTATTTCATACTCATAAAAAAATAACACTGAGTTAGGCAGATTTTCGCTGGAATGACGGCTCAGTGGTCATCAGAACTACAGACCCCTACATTTTAGCGTTTTGAATCACAGTTTAAAATGGCTGCTTCTTGCTGAATTTTGGGAGGTTTTTTTGCATATTTTAATTGAATTAAGTGTGCTTAAAGAAGTGTACAAGAGAAAGAAAGATGTTTACTAAGAAACAGCATAAGCAGAGGCTGGGGTTTGAGAGGAAAACTTAAAGGTCATTTAGGTAGTGCGGTGGGGATTGGAGTGTTTGTAATGTCCCAGTGGGTGAGGTAAGAGATAAATAGAGGAAAGACCAAAGAAGAAAACTAGGTTAGAGAAAAAGAATGTGCTGATTGGCATAGCACACGAAGAGGTTTGGACTTTCTTTAAAATGGCTAATGATTTGAGTATGGTTAGATCCATTTTATCAAAATAACTATGCCAATAATATGAAAAAAATTAAGGCACTGGAGTCCATTTGCTCAAGGCTTCTTGGGCTTGCCTCCGGGCCATGGTCATTATTAAAAAAAAAAAAATTAAAACACTAAAAGATGTGTATATTTACAGATTAAGAATTTAGTCCTAATTAGAGGGGATGGAGGCTTACATTAGGATAGAGGCAATGGAATTGGATTAGCTTAAAGCAGATCTTCTCATTGCAACAAGTGATTGATGTTACAGCCACAGAGGAGTGTTTTGTTGCTTCTTTAACGAGAAAACTAAATATTTATACTTACGGAAGAATTAAGATGTCTTTAGATGTTTCATATGTATTTTAGTAGTCTTAATATTTATTATGAGATAACATTTTCAAAGGCAGATAATTCAGGAAGACACAAGCTAATTATTCCAATGAGCTCCAAGTTCACTCCTATCAAATACAAAACATGTAACCACATGAATCAAAAAGGTTGAATTGAAATTGAGCCAAGAAAATTGTTCAAAGACATATAAGAAATTTATGTGTAAATATTTCATATTTTTATCTTGTTTTACTCATTTTTTATAATTTTATTTTGTTCATGTTCTCCTTTAAACATTCCCAATGTTACTATGGAGCATAAGTCAATGTAAATAGAAAACTACATTTTTATTCCCTTCTAATTTATTGAATAAAGGAGACCCAGGGTATTCAAAATGTAGACAAGTTTAATGAACTTAAACATTGCATAATTTGTGACTATAAACATCCAAAACTATTATTGGAAGTTCCCAGAAATGTGTTCTTAAGTGATTGTGTCATTGTGTAAACATCACAGAGTATATTTACACAAGCCTAGATAATATAGCCTACTAAATACCTATGTTATGTGGTAAAGCCTATTGCTTTTTTTACATACATGTATAAATATGTAATTGTTTTACATGTGTCAAACATCATACATAGCTAAACTAGGTATGTGTCAAAACTCAAACATGCTCTAAATAAATTCCTGTCAATAAACATCATAATATATGGATTACCACACCATGTTAGTACCATTACACTCTCAAATTAAGACAAAAACTGGCGTTTATTAAATAGATGTATATTCTGCTTGAAGTCAGCCTAAAATATTCAAGTTTCATTTTACATACTTGAAATATATCATATTTATACACATATAGAGGTACATACATACTTTTAGACTGAAATTCTCAGGGATATCTCTTTCAATGTATCCTTTACATGTGACCGTAAGCACTTCAAAAGCAGGTTTGTGTTCCAATTGTCTTCCTTTTCCAGCTCTACTCCAAACACCTACCATTGGGCTTTTATTATAGTAGGCTCTATGGAGTCACACAGGGACTTTTAAGGCATCTTTCATGCTAGAGGGTCTATAGTGGTCAAAAACAATAAAACAGTCCTGAATTACAAATAAATATGTAAAAAACTAGGATTAGGTACTCCACTGTTTGACTCTACCTTGCCTCTTAGTTGGGGTATCCATTCTCCCTGAATTTGAAATCAAATGAAATTGTAGTTCTATCTGGAGCCATGAAGGAATAATTATTTTAAGCCTTGCCAAGTATTTAATAGCAGACACAAAGTTTTACACTAATTCTTTATCAAACTAATAAGTTTCTGCAACAGTTCTCTAACATATGTGGAGAGGAAAGTAACCCTTGCCTTTTCTAATGAAAAGGGTTTTATCAGAGAAAAGGCAAGGAATTTTCAAAGATGAAAGTGTTTAATAAGAAAAATTAATACTTATATATATATCTATAAATCTGTCCATATACATTTGTATATCTATAGTTTATATATACAAATGAGGCTATCCTGACTTTTGATGATTTCACTTACAATTTTTTTTATGATGGTGTGAAAGCAATAGGCATTCATTATTAACTGTACTTGGAGTGCCATATAACTATTTTGTGTTTCACTTTCAGTAGAGTATTCAATAAATTACATAATATATTAAAACCTTTATTATAAAATATGTTTCTGTTAGATGGTTTTGCTCAACTGTAGGCTAATGTAAGTGTTCTGAATATGTTTAAGGTAGGCTAGGCTAAGGTATGGTGCTCTGTAGGTTAAGTGTATTAAATGCATGTTTGACTTAAGGTACTTCCAACTTAACAATGAATTTATTGAGATTGTAACCCCATTATAAGTCAAGAAGAACCTGTAGTTATGAATGTAAATGTATGTACAGTTGACCCTTGAACAACATGGATTTGAACTGCATGGGTTCACTTATGTGTGGATTTTTTTTAGTACAGTCAGCTTTCCTTACCTACAGATTCCACATTTGCAACCAAATATAGATGGAAAATGCAGTATTCACAGGATAAGAAACCTGCCGATACAGAGGGCTGACTTTTCATATAAGTAGGTTCCACAGAGCCTACTGCAGAACTTGAGTATGCATGGATTTCGGTGTCCACGGGGGTTCCTGGAACCAATCCCTGTGAAAACCAAGGGACAGCTGTATATAATTCCTCAATACATTTATCCACTTCAAGCAAAGTTTTCATAAAAATCATTGAATCTATCTTGTGATTCTGTAAAGATCATGTGCAATAAATTTTAAATTTTCATGCTGACACACTACTAGTCAGAAATGGCACTGCATAATTTTCTATTTTCATTGTTTTAACAATTTTAAGTTAATCATATAAATACAATCATACTTAGTGTTAACTACATGTAAAATCTTGAGTAAATAAATGGATTAATAAAATGTGGTATATGTGTACCATGGAGTATACTCAGCCATAAAAAATGATTTACTACCACTTGCATTATCCTGGATGGAGCTGGAGCCTATTCTCCTAAGTGAAGTATCACAAGAGTGGAAAAACAAACACCACATGTATTCACCATTAAATTAGTACTAATTGATCAACACTAATGTGCATATATGGGAAGTAACATTTGTAGGGTGTCAGGCAGGTAGGGGAGGAGGAAGTGACGGGTAATTCCACACCTAACGGATTCAGTGCCTGCAGTCAGGGGGACGGGCATGCTTTTCAGGCAGTACAAAGGCAATTTATATAACTAAAGCACTTGTACCCCTGTAATAGTCTTAAATAAAAAAAAAATGCTGAGTAAATGTACCATGTAAACAGGTTTGTAGACTATTAAAGTGAAAGAATGATGCCCAGTTGAAAGAATTAGCAGAATCTGTTTTACCTTATGAAAGAAATTACAAACTTAACATTTGGAGTGGGAAAGACAAGTAAAATCAGGGACAATTTTACCTGCATACACCCTGAAGGGCTGGCAGTTGGAGGTTCCAATTACCATGTAATGAAGGGTAATCATAGGGGCTGAAAATCAGAAAATGCATGAAAGTTTTGTGTTCAGATGGAACCACTTGTCAGCCTCTCCAATGCAAAAAAAAAAAAAAACATATTTCTGAAACTAAACAGCTAAAGAGGGAGGATCCCAAAAAGCTGATCCTTGAGAGTATCTCGCTAGAAAGGAGGTGGTCTCTTTTGTCTCTTGTCCTATGGTAAAAAAACCATTCACTTAATAAACTCAGCCCATGACATCAGTACTAATCTATGATTAATGCTTTACTTTTAAGTATAAATACTCCATCAGAGATCACCAGACATTTAGGGGGAAAAAGCCTCCATTGTAAAAGGAAGAAACTAAAACAGACAAATAAAAAAAGAGTTAGTAGAGCCTGGAGAAAACATAAAAAAGCAGAGAATAGAAAGTATCTTTTTAAAAGCCTAGTCTATTATTCACATCCTTAGTAATATGAAAGAAGGCATTTTGTCCAAACAAGAACAAGATGATAAAATAACAGAGAATAACAACAACAAAAACCTGCCAGATATTAGAAATAAGATTACCACAATCAAAAAAATGTGGTAGGAAAAATTAAAAAACAAAAGGAATCCAAAGACAAAAAGAAGCAAAAGATTGAGCAGATACTCAGATCAGGCCAGAAGATCCAAATTTAAATAATAGGAGTTATAAAAAGAAAGAAAACAGAAAACAGGAAGGGGGGAGCTTATCAAAGGACTATTACAAAAATTTTCTAATATTTGAAGTCCAACTATACTTATTGAGAGTGTATCCTTAACTGCCAGGTAAATGATTGAATACTGATCACATTAGTGAGAATCTTCAAGTTGTAAATACTTTCAAAAAGATTTTTAAAAATTTACACATGTAGAGTTCCTAATGTCATTAAACAGCTCAATGGTATACTGCATACAGAGGAATTGCCTTTCAATTTTCTGAGGGAATATAACTTCAGCATAGAATTCTGCATGTAGCTAAATTAGTAAGGTCTCAAAAAGAATTTTTTGACATTCAGAAAAACGAGAGAGTTAATGAGAAAAGAGGAAACTGTAGGATTCAGGGGACTGGGAATTCAACAGAGGGAAAGAAATGGGGATGAAGACCTCTAGCAGCCCAAGAGGGCTCTCAACCACATAATCACCAGAGGTCAGAGGATGTGTAGGAAAAGACTTCTGGAAAAAAAAATCTCAACTGATAGATTATTGAGATTATTGATGATTTTTTTGTTTGGAAAAAAATTTGACAGAAGTTTTGGACTTTTTAAAAATATTAATAAACTGACCAAATGGGAAAAAGTAAAGAATGTTTAATTCAAGGGGAAAAAGAGATTGTATAAGAAAGGAAACAAAAATATAATATAGCATGGTAGACTAACACTGTTATTCAAAACGTGGCCCCCAGACTGACTTGCCAGTCCTCCAAGTGGCAAGGAGATATATAGCTTGAAAAAGAATACACATCACCTACATTAATGGGCACAGCTTTTGTTCCACTGGTGTTCTTTTTTTCATACAAGATTTTCTCTAGAAAGGAAGAAGTGTATTGATATTATTTCCTTCACAGGCTCCTTATTCTGTGATAAATCCAGTATTTTGATTTCCATTACATTCGAATAGCTTATTGGCCATGGATTTAAATAAAAATTATGACCAAAATGTTGTGAGTATTAAGGGAAGAGGCAGTGAGAATAGCTCATGGTGTAATAAGAAAGCTATATTTTCCAATTAAATAATAGGAAAATAAAATGTATCTAAAATGCATGAATCAAAAACAGCAATATAAATATTAAAATATATTGAGGTGAGTTTTTAAAAAGTTAAAAATGCCTTTGTAAACCATAGGGAGATTAGGAAACAGTTGGACAGGACAGGTGACTGCTATCTTTTCTTATAAGCTATTTATAATAACATTATATGTCTTCAACCATATACGTTTATTATGATAAATATATCATAATACATTTGATAAAATTTAAGTTAATTTTTATGTAAGGGATGTTATAAGAAATGTGGGTTTTATTGAGTTTATTTTTTGATCAAATAATTTCCCATATATAAAAAACTGATTTACTTATCAAAGATCTTAACATTTTAAGTAGTAAAATAAAATAATTGAACCATGTGTAATAACTTTGAGAAAATAATTAAACCTTAGACAATAAAACATTAGATAAATCAGGCAGAAAATTAGAACAGATGAGTACTAAAAAGACAGAAGAAACAATGGAGAGAAGAGGAAGAATAAAAATTGTGTCAAAATGAAGGAGCGATGTAAATAATCACAAATTTGGAATAAGCACAGAGAAATATACGAAACATGTCTTACAATTGTGAATATGACATGAGGATATTGGGGACTAGACTTAAACAGATTGTGTAAATATAGTAATACTTTGTTGATAACTACTAAGAATCTCAGAAATGGTATATCCTGAACCATGCACAGCTTGTAGTAATTTTATAACTACTATTATAACATCTTCAGGCAAACACACAACTTACTATTTTTAAAAACCTCTATTTATCAGGAAAGAGAAGTAAAAGGAAAAACATAGTAAATGCATGACTAGATTTAAAAATCCCTACAGGGAATAACTCTTTTTTTTTTCCCTAAGAACTCTGAATTAGTTTCTAAACAGCAAAACTAAAATAGCAACTTCATTCTTCTTGCAGAATGCTGACTAGATTAATTAAGGTAGGTAGAACTGACTGCTGTAATTGAATTACGATCTTTTCCAAGAGCAGTTGTTGTCTTATTCTCTGTATTTTCTTGACCCTTCTATGAGGTCTACTGCTAAATCAATTCTTATCACTGCATCAACTGGAAAAATTCCACTTTCCACTGCCAGATCAATTATTGTCACACAATCAATGGCTGGTACTTCAGCCTTTTTGATTAAAAGACTACAAAAAGAAAAGAAATGAAACTCTACTAAAACATAAAATTAAAAAAAATACTATTTCTGTATTTTAGAAAAAGCAAAGCTAATTTTATATATGATATATATTTACTTTTAATTATTATGGGTGCATAATAACTGTATGTATTTATAGGGGACATGTGATGTTTTGATACGGAGGGGATAAAGTGGGTATGGTTAATGGGTACAAAAATGTAGTTAGATAATTGGATAGAATGAACAATATTTGATAGCACAACAAAGTGACTATAAACAACAAGTTAGAGTATACTTTAAAATAACTAAAAGAATGGAATTGGAAGGTTTTTAATACAAAACAAAGCTAATTAACCACATAAATATTTACATTGGATATAAACTTCAATGATAAAAATTATTTGCATTGAAATAATATTTTCAAAGTAATTGTTCAATTTATTTTAATTAACTCCTACCAGATTATTTGGCAGGTTACAAAAATCTCTTGTAACAGTTATACACATCAGACTGGAACTATTTACAACACCTAGATTTCACACTGAGCCTGGGACCTGTTGGCTTCTTTTCTATTTCATTATTTTTTTGTTGTCTCTCCAAGAATTTTCTTATTTGAAGGCCATAACACCTTTACTTTTCTTCCTGTTATGAAATAAACTCTAGGATAGATTCCCATTACTCTCAATAGTTCCAAAACATAGTGAGTAATTTTCATGTTTTTAAATTTTTGTTGTCCTAAAGGACTACAGCTACCATTTTTAAATCACTAATAATGCATTTGTCTAAATGTCTTTGATCTTCTCAAATATAGTGGCATTTGTTTATATAGCATAATTATAATCCAGAACACCTAAGGTTGCCAAATTTCCAACACATCCAATTGTAAAATTATCTTTTGTGACACTAAATATCTTACCTCTGTCTTTTCCTCTTCCTGTTCTTATTGAGAATTTCTTAATAAAAATTATGTTCAGTATCACAGTTGTTTTCAACCCATCACCACTTCTCTAAGTATTTTGATTCCTTGATTAATCAGAAACCAGAGGAGTTTCTTCCTTGAAACATTATTTTGATGAGTCTATAGTAGCACATTTTCAGTTTTGATGATAAAGATGATACACACATGTATAACAGAGCAGACACATATCTCACCATTATCTGCATCCCCATGGAGCCCAATGCTGGTTAGAATACAGTGAAAATATTTAGACAAAACATAGAATGAAGAAAACATTTCTGCAGCATTCCAGAAATTCTTAGAGAGTGCCCTGTACCACCACCAAATACTGTCCAGCTTCTCTGGATTATTGAAATTCAGATGGACACAGAATTAGTGAAATTCTGTAAATTTTCTTGGCTTACGTTTTCATTAGAGTGCTGCAAGGAAACTCTTTACTGTTTAGAGTTGTTGGTGGGATTGGGATAGGTAGCACACAAAATCCCTCTAGTATTTGCTTGATATACTCAATTTACTTGTCAGTTTGTGGGTGGTTTATTGTAGTGAATAAGGACACAGAGTCTTGTAGAATATCCAATAGTGTTTCTTTCTGCCATTTTGTCAATAGACATCCTCTAATCTCTCATTCAGTAACAATATAAAATTCCAGTTAAATATATTTCTTTTTAAATGTGAATAAACTTGTACAAGACAAGAGAAATCCTCAGGGTGGTGTGGTAAGCAGAATGATTGTCCTCAAAGACGCTGATGTGCTGATCTTTGAAATTTGTAAATACATTAGTTTACAAGGCAAAGAAGACTTTGCAAATGTGATTAAGGTTATAGACCTTGATAAGTGGAGGTTATGCCTGGATAATTCAATCCAGGCAGCCCAATCTAAATCCTTGAAAGCAAAAAACCCTTCCTGGCTATGAGTAGAGGGAGATAAGATAACAAAAGAATGGTCAGAGAGATGCAGTATTGCTGGCCTTAAAGATGGAAGAAAAGTGTCACAAGCCAACGAATGCCAGTGGCCTTAAGAGGATGGATAAGGCAAAGAAACGGATCCCACTACAGAGCATCCAGAAAGAAAAGCATTCCTGTTAAAATTTAACCCAATGAGGCCCAGGTTGGACTTCCGATCTCCAGAACTCCATAATAATTCATTACAGCAGTACAGTAAGCAAACTAACAGACCCAGTAATGAAGTGAGTCCAGGAGAGAAATTAATGACTTCACAGCTATCTTGAGGCACCTACCTATTTATGGTGGATTAAAGTTTTGTTTTTAATGCCTATGTAAAGAGAGTGAGACAAATCTTTGAATTTTTGCAAGGTAGATAAACCAAAAAATAAATAAAAATTTTAAACTTCAGATTAAAAAAAGGTACAAAATTTGTCTAGGTAAGCTTTGGCTCTAACTTGAATTAAAATGGCATCCTCCTTAGGGATTAGTGCCCATGGGCCAGCCGTTAAGTGAATGGAAAAGCTGAATTTACACAACTTGTAAAAATAAAAATAAAACAAACTATCCAAAAAGGAAACCATGGTTCAATCTTAAAATGTTTTAGTTATTAGCATTATCAGATAGAGGACATATAGTTAGTAATATGTATGATTAAAATGATTAAAAATATAAAGAGGATTTTTTAAAAGCATAAATAGAAAAATACTATCAAAATAACCAGATATGATTAAAAATATAACATCTGAATAGGAAATATCATATCTAAAATTTGATCTAAATGAAGGAAACATTAAGTACTAAAATATAGAACTGAAAAATTATACGAAATGCAACAGAGATACAAAGAGGACATATGAGAGAGAACTCCAACAATTCCTAATTATAATTTCAGCACACACGTAAAGAAATACGGGAGTAAGAGGCAATATTTGAGAAGATAATAGCTGAAGGTGTTTTCCAGGATGGATAAAAGACATATTTATTCAAATGCAAGAAGCGTAGAAAACTCTTATCAGAATTAATAAAATACCTTCACCTAGATTGATCATAATGAAAACACAAAAAAAGAAATAGAAGCAATATTAAAAATAATAGAGATAATAATAATAGGAAATATTAATAATATAAATAACACTACATTTTTCATATATCAAAGAAGAAATAAGAATAAAAGTGAAATAATTATTGTTAAACGCCAATGAAAATATGACATGACAAAGTTTATACACTGCATCAATGTACCTTGGTAAAAATATAGAGCATTAAATAGAAGAGCTGTATGCTAAAAATGAATGACTGAAGAAACTAGCAAAATAGTTAGAAAGCAAATAAAAAAGCAAATGAATGTAAATGAAACAAACACCAAATTAATACAGCAACATAATACACAATAAAGGGATCATCCAGAGATAGGTTGTTTGAAACAATTGATAAACTTAACGTACTTCTAGGAAGACTGACCAAAGACAATAGAGAGAAGACCCCCAAACAAATTGTACTTGAAAAAAAAGTGAGACATAACCAGACATACAGCAAAAATTAAAAAAATAACAAGACGATTTAATAGATTTATTTTCCTTCTCTGAAATTTTATGGGATAGATGAACATTGCTAAAAGAGAATAAAAATTGTAATAGGAACAAAAACAACTATGTATTTAATTTTACTGACTACCTGAGATTTTATTCTTGATTTAGAATACCATACATTGCAAAATGGGATTGTAATATAACTATTATATGAATGCCAACTTCTTAAACTATCTTTTCTGCGCACACCTGCCATAGAGCACAGGTGTGTCTTATTTAGAGCAATACTCCCAAATTAACAGATTTAGCATTCATCGACAATTTCCGTAGAGAATCTGGTCTTATCCTTGTGTTCTCCAATACTCTTCTGAGTTATTTCAAAGAGGCCAGAGTAGGAGGGGGCACATGATTCACTGAATCCTCTACCTTTTCTCTAATCCTGTTCCTGTTGTTACTCATTGTTGTGTTCTACTGGCCCTGCTATGATCTGAATGTTTATATCCCCCCAAAATTCACATGTTGAAACATAATTACAAAGATGATAGTATTAGGAGGTGGAGCTTCGGGGAGGTGATTAGATCATGAGGGCAGAGCCTTCATGAATGTGATTAGTGCCCTTATAAAAGAAGCCCCAGAAAGCTGCTCTATTCATTCTACCCTATGAGGACACAGCCAGAAGGCACAAGCTATGAACCAGAGAACCAGAGAGTACACTTCACCAGCACCAAATCTGCGGGTACCTTGATCTTGGACTTCCCAAGCTTCAGAACTGTGAGAAATACATCTCTGTCGTTTACCATTGACCTAGCCTCCGGTATTTTGTTACAGCAGCCTGAATGGACTAAGAAAAGCCCCTTCCTAGTTCTGCACCTCATGATTTGCTGTCCACATCTCTGCCCTT